>BQNB010108299.1:0-22980 GCA_026074375.1 Tanacetum coccineum
GTAAACATTGATTGGTTCAGACTCAATCCTAAGGAGACCTAGGGCAAGAACTTTTGTGCATTTCTCAATTACCTTGTTGGTATACAAGTGTCAAGTGACTGTTTTTGACAAATCATTTTTCTTAACAAATTTAAGAATAAACTGTGTTTTTGGAAATGAAGTTACAAAATAAAGTTTATTTTCCGAAGTTGGAGGTTTTGCAAACTTAGTATTCACACTTGTACCATTTTGATTTGTTACCAATATGTAATAGTATAACTCGTAGCAAAAATATTTGGAAACTTACCAAGCTAACTGGGTCAACATAAGACAATCTTATGTGTGACCGGCCAAGCAAGGTATAAATACCCCTCTCCACACCTTAGAGAGGGTTGGTTGTTCATTTGATTCTCACATAATATATTTTCCTTTCCTTTCTCTCTCTAAGTTATACAACCCACTTTCTCTCTCTAAACTTTCTTTCTTATTCATTTGTTAAGTGATTTGATACATCTACAATTGGTATCAGTCACTATGGGGTGATATTGTGAGCTTGTGTGTGTTTATATCTTATTTAAATCGTTAGTTTTGGTTATTTTTTGGTTTCGTGTGCTTCAAAAATCAAACCTAGATTTTTGTGTTTAAAAGTCATAAAGTTTGTGTTTTTAAGCAAGATCTAGGCCTAAGATAACAAGTTGTGCAAGAAAAATTCAACGTAAAACATCAAAAGGGTGTGTTTTTGGTATTTTTGTTTGAAAAATACGTTTTGTTTGCAGGAAGCGAAACATTTTTTGAAGGTAGCAAAATATGTCATGCAGCTAGCGAAATATGTATGTAAGCGAAATGTGTAAGCGAAATATGTATGTTAGCAAAATATGACATGTTGACCTCAAGCGATTTATGTCATATTTAGGAAATGAAACTCTGCTTAATTTTTCTTAGGTCAAGCGAAATATGTTTAAGCGAAATATGTTAGCAAGCGGTTTATGACAGGTTGTTAGTTCAAGCAAAATACGTAGTTATGTAAGATGAAACTCTATCCAATTTTCATATTTCAAGCGAAGCATTACATCGTCATATTCTAAGCGAAACAATACAAGCGAAACATTACACTGTCACATTCCAAGCGAAACATTACATACAAGCGAAACATTACATACATCATCAAAATATTTCATTTTCTACGGTTTATCGTACTTTGTAAAATCTCGTGAAATATTTGGATTTCTCAGTTTTAGTGAAGATTTGTAAAATCTCGTAGAATATCAATCTTAATCACCACCAACAACAACTCTTAAGACAATCCTCCTTTATCACTGTTCGATTACTCTTTAATCATTTAACTTTTCAATTAGAACAAGATGACTACTTTAGCAGAACACATCATTGTTGTTGGAGCTGAGAACCGTCCTCCAATGCTTGAAAAATCAATATATGATTCATGGGCAAGTCGTATACGTCTATTCATCAAAGGGAAAAAACATGGTAGGATGATGCTTGATTCAATCGATAATGGTCCATTGGTCTACCTAACTGTTGAATAAAATGGGCAGACTAGACCTATGAAATACTCTGAACTCACTGAAGCACAACAACTTCAAGATAACTGTGATGTTCAAGCAACCAATATCATTCTTCATGGTCTTCCACCCGATATGTATGCACTTGTTAACAATCAAGAGGTGGCTAAGGATATATGGAATAGAGTCAAGTTACTAATGAAAGGCACTGAATTATCATACCAAGAACGTGAATGCAGATTGTACAACTTATTTGATAAATTTTCTTATGTTCAGGGTGAAACACTGTATGAGTACTACTAAAGATTCTCTTAGCTGATCAATGACATGCATACTATTGGGATGACAATGCAACAAGTACAAGTCAATACCAAGTTTTTGAATGCTCTTCCATCGGAATGGAGCAAGTTTGTCACTGATGTGAAGTTAGCTAAAAGTTTGTATACCACCAACTATGATCAGTTGTATGCATACCTTAGTCAACATGAACGACATGCAAATGAAGTTCGCATCACACGTGAAAGATATCCAGATCCTCTTGCATTGGTAGCCAACTCTCCAACTCTATATAATCCATCTCAGTCACCATAACATTTAGGTTCTTCTATGTATCCATCTCTTCAACAATTCACACCAGTTTATACAGCAATTATTCATCATCAATACCATCACACTCTAGTCAATCTAATACAAAAATTAGTTCCTCCACAATCATTCATATCTCCATCAGTAATACAACAACCTCAAGCTAAATTTCCTCAATTGGACTCTGGTCTCGCTATTACTACATTTTAGCAAGGAAAATATCTGATTAAATGCATTAACAAAGCAATGGCATTCCTATCTGCTGTGGAATTAAGGTTTCCACCTTTAAACAATCAACTCAGAACGTCTTCCAATCCAGGGAATCAGGTAACCATTCAAGATAGCAGAGTCACAATTCAACAAGTTCAAGGAAGACAATCTTAGAGTTTTGCTGGCACTGGAAACAGAGGAATTGCTACAACTTCAAGGGGAAATTATGCAGATAGTAAACCAAAAGTTGTGAAGTGTTATAACTGTCAAGGAGAAGGGCATATGGTGAGACAGTGTACTCAGCCAAAAGACCAAGGAATACTGCATTGTTTAAGGAGAAATTGATGTTAGCCGAAGCTCCAGAAGCGGGTTAGATATTGGATGAAGAGCAAATTGCATTGTTAGCAGACCCTGGAATATCAGAAGCTCCAGTTGCTCAACAGACAATCCCTCAGAATTCAGCTTTCCAGACTGAAGACTTGGATGTATATGACTCGGATTGCGATGACTTATCCTCGACTAAAATGGTTATGATGGAAAATCTTTCAAGCTGTGATCCTGAAGTTCTCTCTGAGGTACCATATTCTAATTCTTATCTGAATGATATGATTAATCAAGATGTGCAAGAGATGCAGTATTCTGAACAAACACATATTGATGATTTTCAAGATAATGAGATACATAGTAATAGTAATATCATTCTGTATTCTCAATATATGCAGGAATCACAAAATGCGGTTATTCATGATACTAATTCTTTTGCACCTAATGATTTATTGGTGCTATCTTTGGTTGAACAAATAACTGATCACGTAGCTCATCTAGATAAGGAAAATTAGATAAATAAAATGGTAAATGAATCATTAACCATTGAGCTTGAGAGATACAAAGAACGAGTCACCATTTTTGAACAAAGACTTAATGTAGATTTAAATAAACATGAAAAAGTAATAGATTATCAAATGGATGATTTAATTCGGAATAGAAATGCAAAGCTTGTGGCTTTTCAGCACGAGATCGATATACTTAAAGAAACTCTTTCTAATCATGTCAAAGAAAAGGAATCTTTATAAAAAACATTAACTGTTTTCAAAACAGAATCTAAAGAAAAAGAGTCTAAATACATTGACAAGGAAATTGTTTTGGAAAAACAAAATAAAGAACTGGAGAATACTATTTGTAAGATGTATCGATCTACGTAAGCAATGCATATGCTAACGAAACCACAAGTTTTTTACAATGATGGTCGCAAACAAGCTTTTGGTTATCAAAATCCGTTCCATCTTAAAAAATCTCAGTGAATTCAACCACCATTATATGATGGTAGTGTTATTGCTAAAGAACATGCTGTGATTGATGATGAAGAGACGTTGACTTTGGAAGAAGAGAGTCGATCAAAGATGCTTAATAAACAAAATTATCCAATTTCAATCGAAAAGAAAATTAAGATTTCTCCAATTGATTATTCAAAGTTGAATAAGATAAAATAAGATTTTGGTAAACATTTTTTCACTAAAAAAGAATTGTCTGCAGAACAAGCTTTCTAGTTAAAACATTTGTCCTTTTCTGAAACACCCGTTATGTCACATACACCTCTTAGAGTTGAAGCTCCTAGTGAACTTCCTAAAGTAAGTTTGGTAAATGAAAGTCTTAAAAAGCTAAAATATCAACTGGCCAATTTTGACAATGTTATGAAAAAGAGAACCACATCCAATGCTATTACTGCTGGTGACTGCTGGTGCGTGGGGTTTGAAACATTACTAAAAGCGTGTGTTTGTAAACTGAAAATAATTACATTTTATAACAAAGTTTTAAAAAGACACATTTAAATGCGTTTGATAAAAACTCTTTTTAGATGAAAATTTGACTGAAAGTTCAAAACTGTTTTTTAACCAAATGGAATAAGCTCCGACTGTTGGATCCAAGTGTTCTATAGGTGACAAAAAAAACGATTTGAAATATTTAAATCCAAACAGCTTAGCATTGATAATGATTCAAACTCCTGACCACAAAACCGTGTCTCAAGGAAAAAATTATGGCATATTTGCTATGAAAAATTATCTATGGATATTCTTGATGTGAAAAAAAAAGGCCATGTGTGAATGTAATGCAATAAGTGTCTGGAACTTTTTTTTTATTTTTTTTTTGAGACTTTGAAGCTTCTACAAAAAGAAAGATTTGATTGAAAAAGATGTTTACGATAATCTTTTGAAAAGTTATTCAACACTTAAAAAGCATTGCATTTCTTGGAATTAACAACTCAACTCAATCAAGAAGTTTTTCAAAAGGACAATTTTCATGAAAACCAAAATGCTCCTACATTTAATCAATTATTTGAATTAAATGAATTGAAAGCTCAGTCACCAGAAAAGGACACAGTCATAAGAAAGTTAAAGGATAGGATTAAATCTTTGAGTGGAAAAGTTCATGTGGAAAATGTAAAGAAAGACATTAATGAGATTGAAACAATCAACATTGAGATGGAACATAGTGTGGCAAAATTACTTTTAGAAAATGAAAATTTAAGAATAGAACGAGAGAATTTGAAATCAATTTACAAAGACCAATTTGACTTAATTAGAAAGACACGTGTTCAATCAATTGAACACTGTGACTCTGTAATTGCTCAAATTATTGCAAAGTCTGCTGAAAACTCAGATTTAAATGCTCAACTTCAAAAAAAGGTTTTTGCTATTACAGCATTGAAAAATGAATTAAGGAAACCTAAAGGGAAAAATGTTGCCGATACTGCGGTTTCAAAACCTAATGTCACTATTGCTACAGGAATGCTCAAGCTAGACATCGAACCTATTTCTCATAGACTTAAGAACAATAGGGATGCCCATGAGGTTTACATTGAGAAGACTATAGAAAATACTGACACTCTTTGTGGATTAGTAGAACGCGCTAGAACACAGAATCCTAGTGAACCTCTATTAGAATTTGCTTGCATGTTTACAAAACACGTTCAGGAATTGTTAGTCTATGTCTCTTAGACATGCCCTAATTCACCAAAACCTAGTGAGAAGTTAGTTGTTGTCATACCGATGAACAAGGACAAAAGAGTTAGATTTGATGAACCTGTCACATCTTTAAGCAATATTTCCAAGCAGACTGATTCTCTTAAAATCAAAGATTCTAACAAGCCTTTGTTGACTTCTACAAGAGTAAAACCTACTACTAGTGCTAGCGGATCAAAGCCTTTAGGCAATACAAAGAACAATAGGATCTGATAACATCAAATAATTAATACATTTTAATATCAAATTCCCTATGAAAATACTTATAAATATGTTATAAATGTCTGAAAACGTTACTTAATTACTTATATTTAGTTTTCAGGGACCAAGTGAGTATTTTAACAAAAGACGAGGGATTTGGACATAAAATGCACTAAAGTGAAGAGTTTAAGGTAGTTTACGGCGTAACACCCCGAGGGATTATGCCGTAACATATTCTAATGAAGAAATGAGTCATCACACCTTTTACAGCGTAAAGCATCTCCTAGTTTACGCCGTAACATCATTTTAGCCTTGAAGATTGGAAGCTTACGTAGCATGGTTACGGTGTAACGTCTCATAAGGGTTATGCCATAACAATGTCGAATAGTACAAATAAAGCCCTCATCCGACTCATTCAGGACCACTCACTTCCACAACTCACAACATAGTTCCAAGGGATGGACCAAACCCCCTAGGTCCGAAGCATTTCACCAGAAGATCCAAAGGAGAAGTCACTTTACACATTTCTTGTATTTATTTGTTCATAACATTCACTATAAGAACAATGATGATTTAATCCATGTCTATGTTTATTAATTCTTGCATTTCTATTACCATGAGCGGCTAAGCACTCTAAGTGCTGGCCTAACCATGTATTTACTATTGTTATGATTAATGTTTCCTGTTTAATTATGGTTCTATTAGATACCCTTATAGCCTTTCATTGATCCCTGTGTTTTTGTAGTATTGAGGGTGGCTTAGATCTTGTTAATCCTAATATTAGACTTACCATGTTGAACTTGGGATTAGCGGGGTACTAGGGTAGCTTGACACCTATTCCTAGTGTAGGAATTGACCAAATTATCACCTTTGCCATCTTAAATACTTAAAAAGAATAGGAACTCTTTCAGAGGGGGTTAATAATCGGTTGAGATTATAGAATGGTCTTAAGGATAGTTAGGGTTTAACCAATACAAACTTAGATGCCCTGCTCGTGTGATCGTAGGGGAATGTAGGATCGCAGAGTAAGTATATGACATACCTCAAATGCCAATTCGGGTTTGTCGATATTAGAACTACTAATGGAACTTATAATTAAACATTGCACAGGAAATGTAATCATAGCATTAGTAATGAAATGATTAGGTTAGCATGCTTTTCTCCCTAAATACTTTTATCAATTTACTTTATTGCATTTACTTTCCTGTAGTTATTAAAATTAACTTTAAAACCATTTTCAAATGTGACATAATCAAATTAAAACTAGTAAACCTTAGCTCTTGGGACGACCTCGGATTTACCAAACTACTGCACTATATACGACCAGGTTCTCTGGCCATTAGTGTGTGTATCGGTAGACGAGTTTTATAAATTTAAAACTTGGCAATTAATTAAAAACAATTTTACGCATCAAGTTTTTGGCGTCGCTGCCGGGGAGCTAATATTAGTTTTAGTTTGATTTCTTATTACTAAACATTTCGAAAAATCATAATAGCTGAGGGGGAAATCGATAACCTAACCATGGAGCAATATCTAGCATTGACTTGAGGGAACCAGGAAATGGGCATGGTCAAACCTGAAATAAGTGGCAATGTGAATTTTGAGATAAAAAGTCAATTCATGCAAGAATTGAGGGATGATACCTTTTCCAAAACCAAGAACGACGATTCCCATGAGCATGTGGAGCGAGTTTTAGACATCGTCAGCTTATTTAACATTCCAGGAGTATCACATAATGCTGTCATACTGCGCGTCTTCCCTATTACTCTAACTAGAGCCTCTAAGCGATGGGTGGATAGACTTCCTCTAGGAACCTTTAATTCCTGGGATCTCCTTAAAAAAGCCTTTATCCAAAGGTACTGTCCACCATCAAAAACAGCCAAGCAGCTTGAAGAAATCCGCAACTTCAAGCAGGAAGGAGACGAGACTTTATACCAAGCCTGGGAACGGTATAATGACCTACTATATAAATGCCCCACTCATGACATCAATAGCCATCAGAAGGTAAACATCTTCTATAATGGTCTTGGGACCATGAACCGCCAATTGCTTGACTCACAAGGGCCAATTCCTGGCATGACACCTGCTCAAGCATTAACAGCGATTCAGACTATGGCTGACCACTCCCAAAAGTGGCACGATGGGTCATCCAGCAGAAATATAGAGAGTAGTAGTAATTCTGAAGGGATCGCTGCTATTGTAAACAAACTAGAAAACCTCGGTCGAGACATGAAGAAGCTGAAAGAGAATGTTCACGCTATTCAAGTAGGATGTCAAATCTGTGGAGGAGCTCACCTTGACAAAGATTGCCCTCTCAACGAGGAAGTAAAGAGTGTGGAAGAAGTTAAATATGGAGAGTTCGGTCGACCCTTCCCAAACAACAACAGAAATGACGGTAGATTTAATAAAGGAGGATATGACCAGCCATCATCAGGAGAAAGAAGACCAAGCCTAACCGAAATAATCAATAAATACATGGAAGAAGCATCTAAGAGACATGCCGAGCAAGACGAATGGTTAAAGAAATTTTACCAAAGTACAGAAACCAGCCGAGAAGCTCACGACAAAATTATCCAAGGTCTTGAGACAAAGGTAAAAACCTTAGCAAATGAAGTTGAAGGGCGAGCTAACAATGGAAAGTTCGAAGAATGCAAGACAATCTGTACTGAAGATGGATCGCCATTATACACACCTTTCTATTATTCCCCCGAGGAAATTGAATACTTTTCTGCTAACTCAGGATTTTCAGATAACGAGAAACATGAAACCGACAATTCAGGAATGGCAGAGGCTCTAGCAGCACTTGAGGCCACACTTAAGATAAAAAAGAAAAAGAACCTAAAGAAGAAAAGCAAAGGGTAAACTACTATGTTGATCCTTATGAGCCCCCAATACCATTTCCTAGATGATTAAAGCATCACGCAGAGGAAGCATTGGTGCACAAAACTATGGAGAGCTTAAAGAAAATCAAGATAAATCGTCCTTTGTTAAAAGAAATTAGGTAAACTAACAATTACGCAAAACACATGAAGAATTAGGTAGAAAACAGACCTAGGACCGAAGAAGATGAGGAAATAAGAATGAACCCTAGGTGCTCCGCTCTTCTCCAGAATCATCTACCCCCTAAGGAACAAGATCCAAGAAGTTTCATTCTCCCTTGTTCCATTGGAAAGTTAGATTTCAATAATGCGTTAGCAGATTTAGGAGCTAGCATCAGCGTCATGCCCCTTTCTATGTATAAACGTTTAGGTATAGGAAAACTCAAACCAATTACTATGGTGACCGAGATGGCTGATAACACCAAATGCACACCTAAGGAATAGTAGAAAATTTACTCATAAAAATCAACAATTTCATTTTCCCAGTGGATTTTGTTATTCTTGTTATGGTTGAAGACCTCAGGATGCCCATCATTCTAGGAAGACCCTTGCTTGCCACTGCACACGCTAAAGTAGACATATTCAGAAAATTCATTTCTCTAGAAGTTGGAAGTGAAAAGGTGATATTAAAAATGAGAAGTAGTTTTACTACGACAAATTTTGAATCTGTTCGTTCAATAAAAAGCGAAACATGCCTAAAGGATGATGACTTTAAAAAAATTGATTATGATTTATTCTTATATGATTCTGAATCCTGTGAGTTTAACTGGTTACTGGGCATCAATCCAGATATTTTCTCTTATGAAATCGACATACATGAATCATACGAAGAAATAGTATACAAGATAACTGAAGTGGTAAAAGAAAAATATTCAGCACCTCAAGAAAAAAAGGTGCATTGGTGTAAGGCAATTTTGCAAGAAAAAGAGAATGAGCGGTAATATTAGGCATCTTGTAATCCAAATAGTGATGTATGTGATGGAGGAGATTTACCAACTAACGTAGAAAAACATTATTGGGAAAGCAATAATGATAGTAAACGAGAGGAGTTAGAATGGGAAAATCTAAGCTTAAATGATTAGATGAAAATAAGATATGGGAAAGTATGCATAATGACTGGGGAAAGAATTCTCAAAGATTACTGGAAAGAAAGACTCAGAGATGAAGAAGATGACTTAGAAGAAAACTTGGAAGACCGAGAGGAATGCAAAGAAGATAAAGCAAACGCAATAATAAGGGCAATTCATGATAAATTAAACAATGATTTGTTTAATAATATAAGTGAAGATGAAGACGATTTGGAAGGGATACTATATTATTTGAACCAAGATCATATGACGGATTCATCGATTAGGATGAAGAAGCCTATAACAAGAGAAAGTGCAAATTGTTGGGAATTACCTATGAGGAACCAACCCCGATTTTAATCGAAAAAGTTAAAGTCACTCGATACACCATTGGTCCAGGTGAGGTCTACTCAAAGGTAAAGGTATTAGGAGTTGAAGAAATACCAAGAAGTAGGGATAACGTTGCTACAATGAGAGTCCGATTAATGGAAAAGATGGCCCATAAGGGAAATGACCAAGCAAAGATGTAGAGTTAGTTTGAGTCTAACTTTGAGACTCAGCAATAAACAAAAGTGCTCGTCGGGAGACAACCCGTCTTTTATTTTCTGCATTTTAGTTGGTTTTTGTTGGTTTCTCTCTTATTTTGCAGGTTCTCGCTATAAGGAAGTGGAATTCGAGGTCTCCTCGACTCGTTTTCATGTGGTAGCAAGGTTCTGTCTAGGCGTAACCACATTGGTTACGCCGTAACAGATATTATTACGGCGTAATGTCCTGAATTAGTTACGCCGTAACCTTCTTATTAATTTCCAAAATTTTAAAAACCACATGTTTACGGCGTAACCAATCCCATGGTTACGCCGTAAAACCTTTTCTGAAAACTAAAATCAGTTTGAAACCTTTTCAAAAACCATGTATAAGTAAATGAACTTTGTGGGTATGTTCTCTGGAAACCCTCACGAGACTTCACTCGTCCACTTGGGCCACCAAGTGGTTTAAAAGGCTTGTTGCATATGCTAAATGCAACCGTGATTCCTACGAAAGTGAGTTAGATTTTAGTGTATATTTATCTATGAACGTTTAATGCTTTTGTTGTCTAATGATTTTAGGGGAAACGAGGTTGTTCTATAGACACTTTGCAAAAAATCATCTCTTGCGGTCATCATTCAAAGAGGAGAGCAACACTCAGGGGAGTCTTTTGTTTTAATTCTACTCTTATTTCATAAATTCATTTCCTTAAATGTACAATAGGGACATTGTACAAACCAAGTGGGGGGATGGGAGTAGAATTACCACTTGACCTATATTTGCCTTTGATTTTCTAGTTTTCTTTGAAAAATGATGCCAATTTAAAATTTTTTGACATGTTTTTCTTACTGAACTAGAATTAATCTTTGCCGAGCACACTATTATCCCATAATTAAATTGGTGAGGTTAAGCCTAATATTCCATTTCCATATATTTTACAAAAATCCACCAAATATATGAGAGTGCTGGTAGTATTGTAGACTTTAGAACTTGGCCTGTACATCTTGTCAAGACCTAATTGGTTAGTTGGAATAGATGATTCAAGAAGGCAATATCTTATAAAATCACCCACAAAGCCTATAGGTGTGTGTGTTTATCGACTTGTCACACTGACTTGTCGACCTCCTTGTGTAAAACCTTTGTTGCACTCAATGTTAGTGCAAAATACCCATAGATCACCTTGTTAAGCCAATCTCTGTTTAAACCCTATATGTTTCGTTACACCATTTCAGCCTTAGCCTACCCTATAGTCTTTATTGTCTTCGTGTTGAAATATCTAGCTACTTAAGTCCATGGTTCATGGGAATAAGTACAAAAATTTTATGCATTCGTGGAAGACCTATCATTAATGATTTATAAAGACCCCCCTGTATCATCACTTTCGATATTGTTTATCTCAAGTGGGGGGATATACGTATTATATCAAATGCTGTAGGGGAAATAATAAAAAGATTTAAAATCCTATAGTATTTGCATGTTTAAAAAGAAAAGATGGTGCAACTATAAGCCATCTATGTGCTAAAAAAATGTAAAGATGGTGCAACTATAAGCCATCTTAATAATTATGAAGAATGGAGCTGGTAGCCCATTATTGAAGATCAGATTTTCGAACTTAGACTCTTGGACTTATGGATAGACAGTAGCTAGTTATGACAACCTTAAGATTACTTTAGACTATTTGTTTCGTGTTTTTATTTAACAACAATTATTGTGTATCATGTATCTTATCCTTCCCTATATCGTTCTACATCCCGACCATTGGTTTTGCTCGAATGAGGGATTTGATTACAATCATGTATGTCTATTCTATCGTTATGGATGTGTATATGTGATTTTGCCCTTGTTGGTGTAACGCTTTTGGAAAAGGACAGCAGGATGATTCACCCTTAAACCTGTTTGTCACCCTTGTTGCCTTTATGACTGTTTAGACCCTAATTCTAGTTGGTGGAGACTTATGTAATTTCCAAGCTTATGATATAATACATGCTATGACCGTGCAATTGAATGATCACCCAGAAATGAAACACTTAGATTAGTAATGAGAGTTGAGTGTCTTCGATCCCCTTTTCATGATGTGTCGGCCCTGGTATTTTCTAGTATAAGTAACTTATAAATTCATTTCTCCTAGTTAAATTGGGGAAATCTTTTTATGAATTATTTACTTAAGAGCAAGTAGAAGTCAAGTGGGGGGATATTTGATAAAATAAAATAATTAATACATTTTAATATCAAATTCCTTATGAAAATGCTTATAAATGTCCAAAAACGTTACTTAATTGCTTATATTTAGTTTTCAGGGACCAAGTGAGTATTTTAGCAAAAGACGAGGGATTTGGACATAAAATGCACTAAAGTGAAGAGTTCAAGGCAGTTTATAGCGCAACACCCCCGAGGGATTACGCCGTAACATATTCTAATTAAGAAATGAGTCATCACACCTTTCATGACATAAAGCATCTCCTACTTTACGCTGTAACATTCAAATTGTTAGAAGATGATCTATCCAAGTCAGCGTTACGATGTAACATAGGTGACAAGGTTACGCCGTAACATCATTTTAGCCTTGAAGATTGGAAGCTTACGTAGCAGGGTTACGGCGTAATGTCTCATAAGGTTTACGCCGTAACAGTGTCGAATAGTATAAATAAAGCCCTCATCTGGCTCATTCAGCACCACTCACTTCCATAACTCACAACACAATTCCAAGGGGTGAACCAAACCCCCAAGGTCCGAAGCATTTCACTAGAAGGTCCATGGGAGAAATCACTTTACACATTTCTTGTATTTATTCGTTCATAACATTCACTTTAAGAACAATGATGATTCAATCCATGTCTATGTTTATTAATTCTTACATTTAGGTTACCATAAGTGGCTAAGCACTCTAAGTGTCAGCCTAACCATGTATTTACTATTGTTGTGATTAATGTTTCCTGTTCAATTATGGTTCTGTTAGATATCCTTATAGCCTTTCATTGATCCCTGTGTTTTGGTAGTACTGAAGGTGGCTTAGATCTTGTTAATCCTGATATTAGACTTACCATGTTGAACCTGGGATTAGCGGGGTACTAGGGTAGCTTAACACCTATCCCTAGTGTAGGAATTGACCAAATTACCGCCTTTGCCATATTAAATACTTAAAAATCACAGGAACTCTTTCAGAGGGGGTTAATAATCAGTTTAGATTATAGATTGGTCTTAAGGATAGTTGGGGATTAACCACTACAAACTTGGATGCCCTGCTCGTGTGATCGTAGGGGAATGTGGGATCGCAGAGTGAGTATAGGACAGACCTCAAATGCCAATTCGGGTCTGTCGATATTAGAACCACTAATGGAACTTATAATTGAACATTGCACAGGAAAATGTAATCATAGCATTAGTAATGAAATGGTTAGGTTAGCACGCTTTTCTCCCTGAATTCTTCTATCACTTTACTTTATTGCATTTACTTTCCTGTAGTTATTAAAATCAACTTTAAAAACATTTTCAAACGTGACATAATCAAATTAGAACTAGTAAACCTTAGCTCTTGGGACGACCTTGGATTTACCAATCTACTGCACTATATACGACCGGGTTCTCTGCCCGTTAGTGCGTGTATCGGTAGATGAGTTTTATAAATTTAAAACTTGGCATATATTTATTTAAAACAATTTATGCATCATGTATAAACACCCTCTTCATAGCTTGGAGAGGGTGTTGGTTGGTTGCATTTTACACACACGTCTAATCTAATATTCTTTCTTTCTTCCTCTCTCTAGAAACCTTCCTGCCATCCCTTTCTCTCTTTAGTTTCTTCATTGATTGGTTGAGTATTTAGATAAAACATGTATTCTACAATTGGAATCAAGAGCTATAGGGTGATTTGGTAGAATTTGTATGCGTTTTTTGTTTGTGTATTGGTACCGAATCTTCAAAAAGTTTTATACTTTTTGGGTGTTTAAAAACCATAAAGTTTTCATTTTTAAGCTTCTTCTATCTTTATATAAGTTAGTTGTACAAGAAAAACCTAGAAAAACAACAAAAAAATCAATCTTTTTGAGTCTTTTTTGTCTAAAAATCATTTTTAAACCGAAAATCTTGATCTAAATTTTTTTGTGTTAAAAACTTTAAAGTTTTTGTTTTTAGGGTTCTTATAAGCTTAGGATAGTAAGTTGTACAAGAAAAATAAAAAAATGTCAGAAAGTGTGTCTTTAAGTGATTTGAAAAAGCAATTTTTTAGCTTGGGCGATTTATACCTCTGGTAGAACTAGGCGATTTATACGTGTGAGTGGCTTAGGCTATTTATACGCGTGTTATGCTTGGGCGATTTATACCTTTTTGCTTGGGCAATTTATACGTGTTATGCTTTGGCGATTTATACGTGTTGTAAGCTTGGGCGATTTATACCTCGTGTATTGGGCGGTTTATACATTTTCTATTGGGCGATTTATATATTTCTTCTAGGCGATTTATATGTATTCTACAAGCGATTTATACCACTTTCATTGAGAGATTTATACACTTCTCTTGGGTGATTTATACGGTTTCTCTTGGGCGATTTATACACTGCTTTTGGGCGATTTATACATTGTCTTTGGGAGATTTATATACTGTTTTTGCCTAGGCGGTTTATACATCTCTTCTAAGTGATTTATACGATTTTTCTGTGATTTGTAAAATCTCGTGAAATATTCATTATCTTCTCAGTTTTATCAAGAATTGTAAAATCCCGTGTAATTCCATTACTTCGTCACTTCAAGAACATCACTTTAACACAAATTCCTCTAATCACTGAACAATCAAAAGTTATCTTTTATCTTGTAATCAATCAATTCAAATTAACAACTTTAGCAGAATATATGATCATTGCCGGTGCGGACAATCGTCCTCCCATGTTGGCAAAATCTATGTATGACTCTTGGAAGAGTCGTATAGAACTATACATAGAGAATAGGGAAAATGGGAGAATGATTCTTAACTCAGTTCAACATGGTCCACTTGTATGGCCTACTATTGTTTAAAAGAGGATGATACCACTAGGACAAAGAAGTATGAAGAACTTTTAGCTACAGAGAAGCTCCAAGCTGACTGTGATCTTAAAGCTACCAACATTGTTCTTTAGGGTCTTCCACCAGATGTGTATGTCATTGTCAATCATCATAAAGTTGCCAAAGAAATATGGGACAGAGTTAAGCTTCTTATGC
Organism: Tanacetum coccineum; assembly: GCA_026074375.1. Taxonomy (NCBI): domain Eukaryota; kingdom Viridiplantae; phylum Streptophyta; class Magnoliopsida; order Asterales; family Asteraceae; genus Tanacetum; species Tanacetum coccineum. The sequence goes on from BQNB010108299.1 coordinate 15,176, forward strand.
AAGGCACGCAATTGTCATTACAAGAAAAAGAATGTAAATTGTATGATGAGTTTGATAAGTTTTCATTTGTGAAGGGTGAAACACTGTATCAGTACTACAAGAGATTTTTTCAACTAATCAATAACATGAATGTTATCAACATGTCAATGAGACTAGTTCAATTGAATACAAAGTTTCTAAACAGTCTACCACTAGAATGGAGCAAATTTGTGATGGATGTGAAGTTGGCTAGAGATTTGCATACTACAAACTATGATCAATTGTATTCATATCTTGAACAACATGAGGCATATGTAAATGAAACTCGCTTGATGCATGAACGATACCAAGATCCTCATGCATTTATTGCCAACTACAATCAACCACCGTCTCACCTTAACAACTATCATTCTCAATACAATGCTACATAATTTCCTCAACAAACAAACACCATGATTCCACAAGTTTACTCTCCTCAATCATACACACCAATGTATGTAGCACACCGTCTATCACAACCACAAATCAGTCATTCATCCGTTCCACCAACACATCAATACCAGTCTCAAATGAATCATCAAACCTCATCTATTCCACAAAATGCTTATCATCCACCTCAAGTTTCAACACAACCAATGACCGAGTTTCCTTAATTGGACTCAAGTCTTGCCGTTCCTGTGTTTACTCTAGGAGATGATCCAATTGCACGTCTTAACAAGGCAATGGCTTTCATATCAGGTGTAGCTGCTTTAAGGTTTACTTCAACCAACAATCAACTTAGAACTTCCTCTAATATGAGAAACCGGGCCACTATTTTAGACGGCAGGATTATTGTGCAACAAGTTCAAGGAAGACAAGGACAAAGTTATGCTGGTATTGGAAATATGGGTAATGCTACTAGTTTTAGGGGAAAGAATGCAGGAGGGTAGGCAAGGGTTGTTAAATGCTATAATTGTCAAGGTGAAGGACACATGGCTAGGCAGTGCATTCAGCCTAAAAGGCCAAGAAATTCAGCATGGTTTCATGAAAAGATGTTGTTAGTTCAAGCACAAGAATCATGCCATGTTTTGGATGAAGAGCGACTAGCATTTCTTTTAGATTCAGGCATTCCAGACGGTTAAGCTGCTCAGCCAACCATTCTAAACAATGTTGTTTTCCAAACTAAGGATCTAGATGCTTATGATTTTGACTGTGATAATGTCTCTACTGCAAAGGCGGTTCGGATGGCCAATCTTTCCAAATATGGTTCAGATGTTCTCTTAGAGGTACCTCATTCTGAACCCTATCTAATGATATGGATAATCAAAGTGTGCATGCAATGAAGGATTTTAAACAAACACATGTTGTTGATTTTCCAGAGAATGAGATAACAAGTAATAGCATTATCATTCTGTACTCTCAATATTTACAAGAAACACAATAAGAAGCTGTTCAAGATACTAATTTGTATGCACAACAAGATTCAATGATATTATCTGTGATTGAACAAATGTTAGAACACATGATTAATCATGTAAATAATTAGGAAAATTCTAATCAAGAAAAGAATAATGAATCCTTAACCACTGAGCTTGAGAGATATAAAGAACGAGTCAAAACTTTTGAATAAAGACTGAATCTTGATTTAAGCACTCGTGAAAAATGATCGATTCTCAATGGATGATATGATTAAGGAAAAACTTGCACTTAAGCAGCAAATTGACTTACTTTCACAAAATCTTTCTAATCAAACCAAAGAAAATGAATCATTATTACAAACCTTCAATGGTTTCAAAAATATTTCCAAAGAAACGACAAATAAATATATGGAAAAGGAAATTGATTTGGAAAAGAAAATTAAAGAACTTAAAAATATTTATAAATTGGGTCAATTTGCTCAAACAGTGCACATGTTAACAAAGCCTCAAGTTTTTTACGATGACACCCACAAACAAGCACTTGGATATCAAAATCCGTTCTATCTTAATAAAGCTCAGCGGATTAGGCCAACGTTGTATGATGGTAGTGTAATCTCTAGTCAACATACTGTTTTTCCTGTGATTGATGAGGAAGAGACATTGATTTTAGAAGAAGTAAGTCGATCTAAAATGCTTGCAAAACAAAACGATCCAATTTCAAAAGAAAAGAAAATTAATACTACTCCAATTAATTATGTTAAGTTAAATCAATTGTCTCAAGATTTTGGTAAACATTTTGTTCCACAACAAGAATTGTCTACTGAACAAGCTTTCTGGTTACAAACATCTAACCCTAATACTGAACAATATGATATTTCACCTGTTAGAATTGAAGCTTCTGGTGAACTTCCTAAGGTTAGTTTGGTTAATACAAGTCTTAAAAAGCTTAAAATCCATCTTTACAAATCTTACACTGTGGTGAAAAAACCGGATTACACCTGATACTGTTACAGAAGGTAAATGGGGGTTTGAACACACTAAAACTGTTTTTCTAAATAAAATAATTCCATTTTTGACGACCTTAAAAGACATATTCAATGTTTTTGATAAAGATCTTCTAAATAAGGTAACAGAAGTACAAACAGTTTTTAACCAGATGGAAGCAGTTGTTCAACAATGTTTAGTAGACAAACAATGCTTTAAAATTCATAAGAAAGAACTTTTTCTTGATAATGATCGACTCTTACACCAAATCATGTCTCAGGATATTATGCTTACTATTATGAATTTTACTATTGTTTATGGTGATTTTGTGAATTTGGAAATGCAAAGTAGCGAATCTTGTGATAAGTATTTTGATCTTGATGTTGAGCTTTTGAAAAAACAAAATACGTATAATGAACTTTTAAAAAGTCACTCACAACTTGAAAAACATTGCATTTTGTCACACCCCGTCATAGGCGGAAACACATGATTACAACATAATGATCAATCATAATACAAGATACATAATAGAGAAATACTAAGATGCATAAATGAAAAGTGTCATGATGACCATTGATCGGGTCGTTGTACCGGTCAAAAATAAACCTATATAGATAGGGTAAGAAAGAGTCGAATCCTCAGGGAGTAGGTGGATTTAATTTAAGTTTTGGGGTGATCACTGATCAATAAAAGTTTTGGATGGAAATTAATTTAATGTCTTCGGTGTGGAATGCAAGGTCAACAGAATCTTCACCAATAGACTTAACTGATCAATCCATAAGTTTGGTTTTAAAATAATAATAACAACAAATTTTCCGACTTTAATCTGACTATATACATATGATTTCAAACATAGAATGTGAAATATAACTCAAGGCAACAAACGAAACAAAGCCAAATAAAAATCAAGATTTGTAACACTGATAAAAGATAAAGCAATCCCCGGCCCGGCTCCAGATAACATGGATATGACTTAACAGTCAGTTACAGGCAAGTGTTGAATTATTAGTAAGTGGGGGGGGGGGGGGGGGGGGGGGGGGGGGGGGGGGGGGGGTGGGGGGGGGGGGGGGGCGTCAACAAGGTTGTTGAGAATATTTATAAAGAACATTTATTCGGGCACAGATATATGATTCTACCAAACGAGCGACGGCAGTTCTTACATTCCTAAGACTAACTAGACAGCGCAACGAAAAACTCACAAGACTAAGCAATAAAATGTCTTCACGATAGATTGGCCTACATACGTCATAAACATCCTTAATAACTACTCAGTGAGCTATTCATTTAGGTACAATCGTTATTTTCACAGTTAATGGTTACTATACAAATCATCTTAAGCCACCTAGCACTAATTGGGTTTCAGAGCGCTCGGCAATCTGATATTGTTACGACATCTTGCTAATAGACACATGTCTTATTAATATTCAGCAGAGATAGAAAGTATATATTATATTCAGAAACATACAAAACGGACATAATTAAGAAGATATGTCGATATAAGAACTCATAATCGACATGTAACTGTGTTTGTATCAACTAAATAAAAATCCGTAAACTGATACATTACCATAAATCTTGGTACTACCGCGAGCAGTAGTATACAAGATCTATATTAGCGCGCCATCATTTATTTCGGTGATGGATGAGTCTATAGAGAATAATGTGTTGTATTCATGAGTGCCATGCCTCCTTTTTCTACTTCTATGTTTTATTGTTGTTCGAGTCGAAGCTGCTATAAAATCATCACAAAAAAGTATGTCCCAAAGTTACAGTCTTTTTTATTGTTGTTTGGCGTCTAACTACGTACTATATACTGCTCATCCCACTCAAGACTCGTTAAGAACGAATCCTCTGTATTTTGGTTCGTTTTGTTGCGGCTAAAGGATGATGTTCAGCATTAGAGATGAACAATCACCCAAGACCTAGATGTCCCTAAACTTGAATTTAACTTTTGCAATTCGTTTTTAAACAAACATCGGTTCGAAAAAATCTCTGAAATTACTTAACCTTCGGTTTTTAGATCTTAAAAATCGTATTTTATTAAACAGACCGAGCATCTTATCGGTTAACACTATCCATCCGTAACCTTATTTTTTCTTACGGTGAACTGACTATTCATACCTTTTCATAATACCTCGTTACTAAAATTATACTTGTAGAGTGCCAGGTTTTCCCTGCGGTTTATTTTGCATATACCTGGTTTTTATTACGCAATGTTATTAAAACCGCTTTTTATTAAAAAGGCCAATGGTTTAAGAACCGGGTATCTTTATTTTTATATATTCTTTATTGTCTTAAATTTTTTTCTTTTTTTATAAACGTAATTTATCTGTCTAAGTTTTTAAAAAACAAACCCTGGATAATAACCTATCTTTGCAGTACCTAATTATATATGTCTTAATCATTTGCTAATTTTAATAAGAAAAATACACGTAATAGACTCTTTTTAAAAAAAAACATGCAATTATAAATGTTAATAACATCGATACTTCGTTAGTACATCTAAATATAACCGAACACTAATAGATTTTTAAAAAAAAAAAATTTTGACTACTCATTGAGTACGACTAATAATGTTTTCGGGTGACAATACAGGTGCTCCATGTCACCAATGCTCCGAAATGTTATTAGATTATTTTTACTATAGTATTTTAGTTGTATAATTGTATTGTTTAATAAATAAATGTTTATGGTTGTCTGGATGATTTTTTTAGTATTTTACCCGGTGCAACAATAAAAAAAAAGTTATGATTAATGATATTCGTTTAGTATGTTTTCCGGTGTATTGTTTAATTACAAATGTTTAAGATCTATCTATCAAGTTTATTTGAAATCTAATCATCAGACTGTTTAAAATTCACAGAAATAAAAATCCTCGAGGTAACCGGACATAAATATAACTACTACCGATTCCGAACATTTATAAAACTACGAAAAAAACCTGTCAACCGGAGTAAAGGATATACTGCGATGTTCATGTCTAGATACATGATAAATGAAGTTACTTGAGTACACTAATATGTTTTCGGGTGATGGCCATGCCGAAGCTCGAAATGTATTAGTATTTATATATTTTTAGTTGTATAATTGTATTGTTTAAATAAAAGTTATGGTTGTATTTTTTTAGTATGTTTCCGGTGCAAATAAAAAGTTATGATTGTATTTGTTTAGTATGTTTCCGGTGTATTGTTTAATTAAATGTTTGATAATTAACAAGTTTATTAAATAAATGTTCGAAGTTTTAAATTCCGAAAAAAACCGAACCGGTATAAAAACCGATTCCGAACATTTATAACCGAACCGATAAAAAACCGATTCCGAAAATTTATAACCGAAAAAAACCGATTCCGAACATTTATAACCGAAATAAACCGATTTCGAAAAAACCGATAAAACCGAAACCGGTTATTAGAAAAACCGGTTTTTTTAAAACCGGTTTTCTAATAACCGAAAACCGGTTTTAACCGATTTATTTGCATCTCTAGTTCCAATCCCTCGAAAAAAAAATAAGTTCCAAATTGTGATGTCTCCTTTTATAACAAAAGGGGTTAAACCCTTTTGTTTCTTCTCCACGTCAACAAGGCCTAACATGGCCTTTTTCTTTTTTCTTTGCTTTGCTCGTGGGCCAGCCCAATGTTATTATAAAATATACATTTTGCATTACAAAAACGACCAACCACCATGTCGTTTTGGTTGTGGGCTTAGTCTGGCCCATTTCATTCAGTCCAGTAACTTTCATGATCGGTAGGCTTTGGCCTCTGCCATTTTTATGATACCGTAACACACCTAGTGACCCACACACACATATAGCATCGGACTCTTCCAGAACACACCGAGGATTTGATTTTGAGGGTTTTCTGGCTGAAGATTATGTCACGGATGTTATCATCGATGTGTGTTTCTTTCATTTTTCTACAAAGAGGTAGTGATAATATTAGATCCAAACACCTCCCAACTTCAATAAAATCGATGTGTTATGATTAAGTTCATCGGAATAAGGTTAGTACTATTTTCCCCAAATTTAATTTAATTTAATTGATTTACTTTGTAATTTTAGTTTTTGAGTTTGAATTGATTTTATGAATTCGAGTAATTTGTATCAATTTGGATTGGAGGGAGGATTTCTATACTAAGGTTTAAATAGTTTAAAACTTAATTTGATTTTTGAATGTTGTTTTAGTTAGTCATTAGGGTTGAACAATTTAGGAATGTTATTGAATATTTGTGATTTTCATTGGGAACAATTTAGGAATGTTATTGAATATTGAAAACGTGCAGAAACTCGAAGGCATATAGCCTTATAGCCTATTCTTTGTGGAAAGTGGTTGTGATTTACTCTATTCATTTGACAATACAGGTTGGTTTTTTAGCAGGGTGTATAGATTTCAAACCAAGAAATATTGAAAGGCCCCTATGCAGCTACTGCTTTAACAAATGTTGTTACGGGTTTGGTACCGAAAAAGGCCTAACTGTGAGAGTGTGACACTGTCAAATGGTAAAACAGGTAGAAAACTACCAAAAGTCTAACTTTTTGGTGTACAACCTCCCAAAGCCAACTCGGTTGGTTTCAAACTATACAATAAACGGCACATTTATGCCAAAGATACTATAATCCATTACCCAAACCACCCGCCTCATCTACCTTGCCACCTCTACCAGACATTATTCTAGAACAAGAAGCATTAACCATGTCACTCAAGCAAAAACAAGGTTGGAAATTAATGTGCAGATATTGACCGACAAAATGAGCAACGTCGAATTATGCGTCACAATTGAACACGAACAGGTAACCTTTTAACTTCATTATGTCATTTCAGTTGTAGAAAAAAATGATGCCATGGTTATCGACTAAAGGCTGCTATGATGCAGCTTATTCAACTACAGGACGATCACGATTAAGTCAAACTACCCTATGGTGATGAAGCGGCATACAGTGATTATGTGATTAGGTTCGTTTGTGTGATGGTCGATTGATTGTGATTTTGATTGTTTAACCAAGGTAAGTTTTTATTATATTTAGCCGATTTAGTGATTCAGATTGTTTGTTTAATTGTTACTTTGTAGTGAATTTGAATGCTTAATTTTGGTCAGCTTTGGTGTGCGAGTGAGCGGATTGAGTTCGTTTCTGTGATTGTTCATTCATATTTTGACTGCCCACTTTGGGCTGATTTGTTGTACTAATAAGCTCAATAATACCTTTAATGATTCATTAGGTTGTGTTACAGTCATGCATATACATTGTACATATCACCTAGCCATAGATTCTGTTTGAAACTAATGCAAATCTGTCGCCAGTATATTTTTTTGCATGTATGGGTTCTTATGTTATACTGTAATGTTGATGTGCACCATCTTGTTTGCAGCGTGAAAGCAATAAGAACAACGTCACACAAACTGAGTATAGCATAAGAACGGACGCGAAATCAGGTTTCACCTTAGCCCTTT
>BQNB010108300.1:2901-22980 GCA_026074375.1 Tanacetum coccineum
CCCCAGACCTTTAAGTAAGACAAGTTTGGAACTTTTCCATACCATAATTCATATGGAGTCTTATCAACCTTCTTGGTTGGAACCATATTGAGAATGCGTGTTGCAGACTCTAGAGCATAATCCCAAAAGGATAACGGCAGAGTTGTAAGATTCATCATAGATCGAACCATGTCTAACAAAGTACGATTTCTCCTTTCAGACACGCCATTATGTTGTGGTGTATATGGAGGAGTAAGTTGTTGGACAATTCCACAAGCTTTAAGATAATCTTTAAACTCTTGGCTTATGTATTCACTACATCGATGTGATCAAAGAGTCTTGATTGTCTTCCCGAGTTGATTTTCCACTTCATTCTTAAACACCTTGAATGTTTCAAAGACCTCATGTTTATGTTTAAGAATATAAACATAACCATAACGACTATAATCATCCGTGAATGTAATGAAGTTGCTAGCACCTTGTCTTGACACATGTCTAAGTGGACCACACACATTAGTATGTATTATTCCAAGAAGATCAGTCGCCCTTTTGGGACGATGTGGAAACGATTTCCTTGTTATCTTGCCAGATAAACAAGATACGCATTGATCAAATGACTCATTATCTGTTGATTTTAAAAGCCCTTCTTGTTGTAGCTTTTCAATAGGTTTCTTACTTATATGAGCAAGACGGTAGTGCCATAGATAAGTAGAGTTCAAATTATGTTTGGCTCTTTTAGTACTAACATTATAAATAGAATTAAAATTTGGTATAAGATCATGCATATCAATTTCATAAATACCATTACTGGGAATAGCATTAAAATAATGAACAGCATTAAAGATAACTGAGAATTATTCTTTGAAATGAAATTCCAAATATTATAAACGTGGACAAATCCATTTTTATACCAAATGGTGAACTGAAACAACACCTCTAAGTATAGAAAGTGCATAATGACAATTGTCTAAACAAATCACAAGGACATTAGGCAAAACCAAGTCAAAACTTCCTATGGCTTCTAGAATTGAGCAGACACACAGTGCTATGTGACAAATAGGAGAGCTCTGTGTTTCAGCTTCCTTGCTTCTCCTAAACCACTTATTTTGTAATTCAATTTAAGTACCACAACAGAGTGTGGTACACCAGGATTTGTTAGGGAAAGCATATAACTCTATTATGAAGTACGCTCGAGAACTGGCAGAACCATTTGCTTTTTTTCATTCAATACTCAGCAAGGACACATTAAGATAATTCCTTTTAAGACCCACCTCAGCTTGCATTGGTGGCAGGCGTCAACCTTAGCTGGGTTCTCTTTAGCAGAAGGCTTAGGATTTTTAGGCTTAGGGATATAAACTTGTTTATCTTTTCCCTTGCCATTAGCTTTACCCTTGCCTTTAACTTTAAGCAATTTCTTATTGGCCTTTTGGATTTTACCACCTTTAATCTTGTTTGGGTGTTTAGGCTTTTTAGGTAAAACCCGCTTGCTCATACTCAATGAGCTCATGGCTTGTAGGTTCACGACTATATTCCCCATGTTCTGGCATATCGTATTTTCTTACAAAACCCAGAAAAATAATCTTTTGTAAGGCCATTAGATATGTCTACTTGAAGTTCTTATTGGGTCTGCACATAACTAGAGACGTTCCCAATGATCCTACATATCATTTCATCTGGATTGACATAGGCCGCAACTGGTTTACCCTCCTTTGTTTGCAAGCTTGGAAAGTTTTAGAATTAAGGTCAACCTTTGCCCACTCCCTCTTGTTTTTCAAAATAGCTTTAAGTTCTGTTTATACATGATTTGTTGGTGATTAGTGTGGTTTTTTAAACTTGTCTATCAAGGGCTTGGAGTCATGACTACCGAGTTATAAGACGAAGCAAATATCATTTTATGCATAATAAAATGATTTTCCATTATGAACTAGCACATTTGCTGCAGTTTATCGGAGCTGCTCAGCAGAACTGCGGGGTAAAGGTTGTTAGCAATGAAAAGACCCATTTTCTTTTCAAACATGCTAGACTAATTAAGTTGACCAAACAGACATTGAAATTTTTGGGAAGAAAGTTTTTCTTTTCAATCATCTACTGCAAAGCCGAGAGAATGGTTTATGTTTTGAACAGGGTGTGGTCATCTACTCGAAAAACAGTAGTTGATTATAGAGTTCAAGAATTAGTTTATTTTCGATTATAAATTCTTGAAGAAAATTAACGAGTACCCTTGTTAATCAATATAAACTAATTAATTTTCCAAAAGACTTGGAGTCCTATCTTGACGTACCACTCCACCCACATCTAGTTGATCTGTAGTGATGGGTGTACTCAAAAGGTAATTTTCGATCACTAATTCGCAACCGTGTTGCAATTCCTAGAAACATTATGGGACTTACACTGTGTGTGTTAGTTAACAACTGACTTTCTAGTAAGCATAGTTCATCCATCTATGCCTCGATCTAAGGTCTCACCATATAAACGATTATTCGTCCAATCAAAAACTTATGATTATGGTAAATGCTAACGTCTCACGAAAAGTGTATATATCACTCATGCGGTAGTTGTGATAGCTCGACATACGTTCTTCAGCATAGTAAAAGATATACAAAGTGTTTTTTCAGAATTGGTTGGCAGTTAGCTTATTTAAAATAGGGTATAATATTTGTCGTTGACTCAAATAATGTACGAAAGAAGCATGCATAATCGTTCGTGATAATTGATTTTTAGAATAAAAAGCTTTACTCATTTTAAGTTATTAATTACGGGTAATTCACATATTTCATGCATCTAATGTATAAATAGTGACCACTCCGCTTTAAACTTCTCTTATAGTTTGTTCTAGTGGATGAGCCGTACTTCCCATGAGTCCATAGCATTTAGTTTTAACCAATTAAAATAAAACTTTAATTTGGAAACACATTATGAACTATAAATAGTCCATAATAAATCTGATTTCATAATAATTAGTCATGTTTATATTTATTTTTGAAAAACCCTTTTATTTTCTCATAAGTCCAATACTTAAAATAAAACAATATAAACATAAAACTAATTCACATAACAATTTATTCAAATAACACTTAACAATTAACGCCATGCGCAAAATTTATTCATAATGATCTAATTATCTAATATTTAAAAAATGTATGTATCCAGATAAGGCTCCGTTTCGTCCTATATAAACTCGTTTCACATTCACGATATAATCGATTGTGGATATGCTCTTATACAAATACATTCCAAATATTACATTAATTAATTTTTGGCCCCCATTAGACATGGTCAAGGTCTTCCCTGCTTTTATAAGTCTGTGAATCGAAACCACATAAATTTTTTGTTCTATATTTTAGGTCTTTGATCATCGCATATTTTGCATAATTTAATTTTAACAATGTAAAACATTATTACTATTATCACCTCCACAATAAACTGCATGTATTTATCCATGGATGCTCAAAATTAACAATTTAATACTAACATAAAACCGGATCAATTAAACACTTTTAAAACTTCAAGTTTTATTCATTAAAATTGTCTTACAACCTAGAAATTGTCTAATTGTTTTAATAACCAATATAAAAATTGGTCTTGTTGAATGCATAAAGATGTAAATCTTGATGCATTAAACGCCCAAAGGGCTTAAAAATTAATCAAGAACCCTAATTTGTATGTCCAATTTTATTATTGTAATTACAAATTCATATACGATGGCTCGTGATGCCACTGTTGGGAGTTTAGATCTAATTAACAGTTAAACATATCACGAGTATGCAGCGGAAAGATCAAACACGTATAAAATTCATAATTAACAAGGGATTGAAGATATATACCTTTAGCAGGAACGTTAGATTGCTTATAGCAATAAACGTAACGCCGTCTTCAATATACGCGGTGTATATTGATACACGCCTAACCACTAGATCAAGAAGTTGATCTCTTTAAGTATTCATCACACAATATATTACTTAGCAAACTATGTAGTATGCTTAGTTCTATGTGTGTAACCCCAATACGATCTCTTGTCTTTTGAATCAATCTCACACCGAAGCACTCGTCTGATTGTAAAAACCTCAACATGAAAAACCCTAAGGGTTTGTATGTTGGTTCATTTGACAGAGGGAAGGAGAAAACCGAATCCCTCAAGGGTTTTGAGGTTCGGTCGGCCAAGGGAAAGATCAAGGTGAGATTTAGAGTTTTTTTGGTTTGCAAGATATTGATTTCATAACACCCTAATCCTCCTTTTAGAGCCATTAGTTATTAGGTGAGAAGAAAGCAGTCTCATTCCATATGGAAGGAGATATTCGGCCAACTAAAGGAGAGGGGACAAACCAAATCTTTTTCTTTTCCCGATTTTGCATATTAGTCCTTTAACTATTAACAACTAATATTTATTCTTGTTAAACTTTTAACGATCGTTTGTTTAAACATTAATTAATATATTACATTAATATATTAATTACATTGTTCTACATATTAACGTGTGCGTCCCCTTAGGCTCGAATAATTTCCGGACATATATAATTTATATTTGTTCATATTCTAACAGTAGGTTCGAACCAAGGAAGAGACCACAAGGGTGTGTGTGTGATTGATTGGGAATCATTTGGGTTATTGGTAAAAGATTTAAAAATATATTAGAGGGAGTTTTGGTTTGAAGTTCGTTTGGTTCTGTTTTTGTCGTGGGTTTCGAACCAGCAAAAGAACAACAAGGGTGTGTTTTTGTTGGTTGGTTATAGATTATGTTTTAACTTGGGTTTTGGTTTGGTTTGGTTATCGAGTGGGTTGAGCACGGCTCTAAGACTCGAAGGGAGAGACCCGACTTTTATTTTTTTCGATCTTGCTGATGCTAGCATGCGAGTATTCTTTTTATGATTATATCGTTTGTTTCGTGATTGATATAATATAGGTGGTTGATGTGATGAAATCGTCTAGATCTAGGCCGATTTGTGTAATCAATGTTATAACATAGAGTTGAGTGGGGTTAAGTATAAATGATCACGTATATAGATGTATTTTAGATAAGCTTTTTGGTCAAAACAGAGTTTTGGCGTGATTTGCAAAAGATACATTTTGTGCATAATGTTTGGCACGGTAAAAGAGGAACGAGATTTCATGAAATCTGATTTTGGACTTTCAAAATATGATAAAGCTTTCTTAGATGATCGTTTTGAGTTTAGATGAGCTTCTATCTCCAAATATAACGAAAAAAGTTAAGAAGCAAAAAACGAGATATATATTTTAGTTGTAAAAACTCAGCACTTGTATAAAATAATGTTTGCTGTCAGGAAATTAAACGCTTGTTTTGAGTACTTTCGAATCTGTTTCGGCCTTCTGGCAAAACACGAAAGTTGCTCAGAATGATGTTTTACTTTGTCGCGATGCTTGATGATCTTAAAATCGAGTAATAACGGGTCAAAACCTATGGTCAAAGTCTGTGGCGTTTTTATTTAAATATAAAGTTCTTGCAGAAGAAGAGAACTTGCAGGGGCATTTTGGTCATTTTATGTCGAATTTCGGGTTTCGGCTAAAACTAAAAAGTTGTCCGGGAATGTTCAGTTTTATTTAAAAATCTCATTTTTGTCTCGAGTTCATTGAAATGTAATTATAGCGGCCGTCATGTTTGGGAGGGGTGCTGATTTGAGTAACATATGTATAAATGTGTATTAAAAAGGTTAAGGTTCAAACAAAGTTAACGTGACAATTTTGATAAGTCAACGGGTTGTTAACGCAATAAACTTGTCGGGGATAATAAAAGTGACTAAACGTTATTATTAATACGAGTAAGATATTTTAAACTTAACGATTTATACGAATCAATGTAAATTCTTAAAATAATAGAAACTCTTCTTAATAAACGGAACAAATTGACCGGTTTGAGTACTTAATAATCAAATCGAATGTCGATGGTTTCGACTAGGCTACAATATAAATATTATTATGGAAGTATATTGATAAGCGAGACTTACTAAAATTAGTAACTTTCCTAAATAGAAAGTTTTCGATTAAGTTATGTAAGATAAAAATAAAAGAACGATAGTAACGTAATATTGTGGGGTTTTAGGATCTAAGGCTCAAGTAGATTTCTCATCACATGTATGAATATATATACTATATATATATATGATTTTGTTGATACGATGAATACGCATCGTTGATATATACTTTTCGTGTCACCATAGCAATCGAAGCGACATAAATTATAGGTCATGTCGTGTTCTATGACTTTTCGTAGATTGTTTGGTTATTTAAATCGTGGCTTCGATCTAAGGTGAGTTTTATAGCCCTCGACTTTTAAGTGTTTTAAATGTTTTTATAACCGCGAGAGGGATACTTACTTGTTTTTGAAAATGAGAAGCAATGTTGTTTTTGATGATAAATATGATTTCATTCACTATTGGGTAGATGCCTCTTACTGTGTGACCGTTAATAGCCTTGTGGATGGTGAATGCTAATGCATTAAATAGATTTATTGGGTTTGACAACCCTGTCCGGGGTATGACTGTGAATTGAATAGTGAGGCACCCTGGTGAACGGAATTTTTGTGGTTATTAATTGGAGGGAAGGGGGCATGATTCTGGAACTCATTTTTCCGTTTCCGCGATTGAATGTGTTAAGTGTCGGTTACACGGGCTTCATTTAGTGGGAATACGTGGTATTATTATCATCTTGGCTTCCGGTGAGCAATGTTATATGTTGTGATTGAACCAAATTATGCGTTCTGAATGTTTTTGCATAAACTCTATGAATTCACTCAACGTTTTGTTGACGTTTTTAAGCTTGTATCCCAGGTAAATCGCTGTTGATGGCTGGATGGGATGGAACGCGGATAATAAGGACGGTGCCTCAGTGAAATAGTGTTGGGATTCTTTATTTGATGAGACAAAATAAATATAAGAATGAAACAAAAGGACTAAAATTGTAATTACAGAAATCTTCAAGCTGGTGCGAAGAATATGAAGATAACGATAAAGATTTTGAAGATATCAGAAGATCTCATTATAATGATAAAGATACAGAAGATATTAGAAAATATTTTTAAATGTTTTTAAATATATTGTTTTTGACTTATCTTCTATTGTAGCATTGGCTATCTCTTTATATATAGAGATTATCGGCATTTGGTTTAGATATCATCCAGAAAGAAAACTAGAGCTCGCACTATGGAGAGTCTAGAAAACTGTGTGTGTGTACACGTTAGTTTAGTTGTTAGTTAGCTAAATAGTTAATAGGTTAGTTAGTAGTCCTAAGTGGTTTAGAATTGGGGCAATGAGTGGCAAACGTAGTGAATGAAAACATGTGTTAAAATACAATGATTATAGAGTATTGAAATATACGGCCTTTGTTATTAATTTATCGTAGATATAAGATCTAAGCAATATTGAGTCTTAAACGATCTTATCAATTGGTATCAGAGCCTGATGGCTCGTGATCTAGGATTGTACAAGGTTTCTACAATCGAATGTAAACAGGTATCGTATTCATATTTTTCAATCGCAAATTCGATATGTTTCCTTTTCGGAGATATAAAATGGGTTAGTTATGTGGTATGTGTTAATTACACATACCATTTTCATTTAAAAACGGACTTTTTATAAGACTAAAAAGTACCAAAAATTGATTGTATTGTTATGTTTTGCTTTTTTTGATTTGTGCAGGAACGGATCATTCAAAACGAAAGCCTACAAAAAATCCAAGCACGGATGGAAAAGATCCAAGTCAGTCAAAGTCTAAAGTCATCCACATGAAGAAAATACAACTGGATATGGGACTAAAATTGCCAAATCCCAAGTTGTATTACAAGAATCAAAAGACAAGGGAAGGGTTTGTAAGTTCGAATTGCAATAAGGGGCGATGATTTTTGCCAAAGTTATAAAGACTTGAGGGGCCAAAGCTGCCAACCTTCCCAAACTCTACTTTTCCCGCCCAACAAAACCCAGGTGCAACTTGGGCATGTCGTCCCATACCTCTACCCTGCAAAACAACTCAACACCCTAGATAACTCATTTCCACCACTCTATCAAAACCATCCCCCCCCAGTGTATAGTGCATGTTCGGCAATCCCTCACCATTCCTAAGTATTTTCGATGGCTATGATTGACTCCAAAGAAGCACAAAAAGAAATTGAAGGCTGGGATTCATTTTAAAATCACCTCACACAACAAGCACACTTGGTTGAAGCTCTCACAAAAAAAACACAAGCTGCAAGTCCAAGAGTAGAAGACTTCGGCTATAAATAGAGCCTTTTGTAAGCCTTTGAGGTAACTAGTTAATCTTAGAATATTTTTAGCTTAATTTTCAATATAACTTAGCTTATTTTAGTTCTTAAGTTTTTTTAGCTTCTCCTCCTACTTTCAGCTTTGTACACTTTTTAAGTTTAATGCCAAACTTTGAGGATTATTAGTCAATTTACAATTCCAAGTGTTTTTTTTTTATTAGTTTCTTTTATGTGTGGTTTTGTGTTCAAAAGCTCTCAACACAAGCTTTTTATATGTGCTTTAATTAAGTAGTTTTAAAAGAGTTAAGTAGTTAAGATAAGATCACAAAAAATCACTCTCAAATATACCAAGTTTTTTTATTGATGATAAGCCTAGTTTTGGATGGGATTATGGACTATCATGAGCTTGTTTTATACAGAGCTTAGTGCTTGTAGCTCTTGGTTTGCCCTGTTAATGGCAAAGGGTATTGTAAGTTTCTCTTTTTCTTGTTTTTCTTATGACTGTTAGAACATGCTTATTAGTGCTTATTGTGACTAAATGTCTGTTTATTAAATGTCTTTTTTTGTTGTTCTAATATCTGTTTTTAACTAAACTAGGATCAAAATCAGACTTTAAAATAAAAAGAGAAAAACAAATGATTTTTGAAAAAATCTTATGGGGTATTTTCATATACAGTTATAACCAAAGTTAGTACTACCTTATTTACTTTTGGAAAGTATCTAACTTAAAGCAAGTTAGTACTGTTGTTAGTTACTGCTAGTCCATTTTTCTGATTACTAGCTTATTGTTTCTATTAGTGAAGATTGGTTTAGTTTTTTTTTGTGTAGGATTTAAGCCTATTTTAGTTTACTGTCTTCAGTAGAACTTATTTGCATTTTACGAAATAATTTTTAGAGTTTATCAGTTTAGTTTTCTAGCCTTAATTATCATTTTAGGTCTTTTTCTGGTTGCTTTAATCTTATGCTTAAGAGATTTATTTTGGAATAGTTAATTCTTGTTTTCGCTTAATTGCTTATGTACTAGTATCTTTATGTTTTATAGGACTAGCAGTATTAAACTTAAGATAACAAGTACTAAACTTAAAGCTAAGCTTTTTAGTACTAACTCAAAGTTAGTTTGGTTGTTAATACTGGTAGTTGAGTACTAGTTGTTAACGTAATCTGGTAGTTATTCTGCTAGCACTGTTTTTAGTAACTATTCGTTAATATTGGTAGTTAGTACTGTTGTTAGTTATTGCTGAGTTCTCTGCTTATCTTAGTTTAGTTGCTTTTGATTTGCTTATTTAGAGTTAGTCTAGCTTATTTGTGTCTTAGTGTAAAAGTTTTAAGTGTTTTTTCCATTTCTAGCTTTTATGCTTGTTCCAGCTTATTTTCTTTGCTTATCTTTTTGTGCATTTGCTCATTAGGTTATAGTGCCAATCTTTGCATCTCTTGTCAATATCAAACATCTATCTATCAACGTCATTCGATTTATTCCATCTCTAGCCTGTTTGGGACCATAAGATCCGGGGTGGGTCGGGAAAATCTATACTGCTTCCGGTTTCATTGATCTCGCGGATTCTGATCCTTGTTGTGTGTTTATATATGTTTACATTTATCTATGTATTTTCTTTTTCAGAGAAAATAGGGTTTGTTATGAAACCCTAATTCGCTAATGAATGATTTTTGGTTCTATGATTCAATAATTCGTGTAATTATATACATCATACGGGGATCATGGGTTTTAGGGATGATTCATACGATTAATGATAGTGATCCGTGGTGATTAATCCTTAAACTAATGAAACCCTAGTTTTGACTAGAGTTTTACATTACTTTCACTTTGGATTTGATTGCGCTTTCATGATGGAAAAGAAAAACAAGAAACCCTAATTCTGGATGCGATCTTGATTGAAATCGTAGAGGCATACAACCAACAGAAGTTTGTGCTGTCTGTTCGTGGTTATTGCTGCTAAGCATGTGATAGTAGCAGGTTTATAAAGTAGGGTTTTGGATTTGTCTTGTGGCTGTATGGTGATACAGCAGGTTTATTGGTGTTGCAAGCAGAAAATCGCTATGAACAAGAAGAAGGTGCAACAAGTATAAGTTTTGAATCAACAACAGCAGGTTGTTTGTGTTTGGTTCATGGACAGGAAGGAAGAAAGAGTAGGTTATGAGATGCGTGAATTATGGAAGAAAGTTTAGCAGGTATTAATGGGTTTATATGGGAATAGAATATCTTATGGTTTGAAAACCCTAATATTTAGGGATTATTGTTGGTTCCCATAAAAACTTTCTGATCATGATTGGACGTGGTAATTGGCTGATGTTTGATCGTGGGTTTTGTTAAACCTAATATGGCAAGTTCCTTTTGTGAGTTAATACTGCTATTGATATTGGGCTATATACTTTTAGTACTGCTCTTTATAAAGTTTGTACCGCTGGTGATCTGTGACAAAATAGCAACAACTTAGCGACAGATAAAGTGTCACTATTTGCCATGGGAGGAAGGAGCCATTGGATTAGTGACAGTTTTTGCAACAGATCTGTGACGGTATGGTGACAGCTTTGTAACAGTTTTGAAACAGAAAAAGCGTCGCTAACTGCTTGGGATGTTAATACCGCTTGGTTTGTACCGTTGGTTATGTCCGATATAGCTAGTTTGTACCGCTAGCTCTATCAGATATCGGACGACACATGTTTTTGGTACGCGTCTGGATCTCGGACAATGATGATATTATGGCTCGTTGTTGGGGATTATTATGAAGAAAATTGGTTATTGCTTATTTGATGTTGTAGTTGATTTTCACAGGTGCGTGTCTTATCATATCTTAAAGTTGTGGTTGGCTTTTAAGATAACTTGTTCGTGCTTACAATGGTGTGATGAAGACTTGACGAATCTAGCAAGGGTGTGTGATTTTTCTTATGGTGCTTAATGCTCACACTTGCTATCACTTTAAGGAGTTACGTTGTTGTGCTCAGTGTCTCATATAGATGAGGATTTTGTCAAGAGGTTGCGGTCTACTTATACTTTTTCCTGTTTGGTATGAGTTCGACGTCACATGGATAGTGCAAGACATGAGACACAAGTTTGGGAGATTCAATTTTCGTTATACTTGATTTTATTCATCAGTAATCACTACTTGGAGCCTACTGAGTTCGAGATTCAAGAGATGGTTAATATACTTTTCAGGGGAAGCTTATTGTTCACATATTTAACCATCTACATGCACCACTTGAGGGGAAGTGTTCACAAGTTGCATATCTACACAAGACCCCTATTGGATGATTACAAAAAGGGGAAGAAGACTACAAGAGATATAGTTTGCAACTTAGTATTGTGGTGACATGTTCAAGAAGATCTTAAGTCAAGGGGAAGCATTGTTTCATTCATGGAGATTGTTTTGTAATATCAAATAGGGGAAGATTGTTGGGATCTCAGATTTGATGATTACAAAACTACATATGCATAAATGAAGAAAGATGAAACAAAAGGAAACAAGATATGCTAAAGAAGGAAACAAGATCAAGATTAATGTTGATTGAGACGTTACAAAATCAACATTAATGTTGAAGATATAGATTAGTCAAACATTAATGTGAAGATTAATGTTAATTAATTAGTTTCCTAATTGTATTATGTTTCCTTTTGAAACAACAAGGACTTAATGTGATAAATTAAGTTAGCTTCCTATGTAAGCTAGGTTTTCTTGTAAACCCTATATATAAAGGGTCATAGGCGTCTGGTTAAGATCATCCATCATAGTTAGATCTCTCTCAATGAGAGTCTAATAGTTAGTTAGTTTATGTATTAGTTAGTTTAGCCCCAAGGATCATTTGATCTTGGGGCAATAGATTAATAATAGAAAACCTTGTTTGATAACTTATTGTTCTTTATTATTCCGCTGCATATATAAGTTATCTGTAAAACTAATCCTAGATGGGCTAAACGATTCTCAACATGTGGTATCAGAGCGGGTTGCTCTTGATATCTAGGATGTTACAAGGTTTTTATGGTCGACTTTATGAAGAAAGAAGCTGCTGGTTTGAATTGAAACTAAACCCTAATTCCTCTAGGGTTTCAAAGGATGCTTGGTGTTCACAACGACAACAACTTTGTTTGATCTCTCGAGTTGTAACTACAAAGGTTTGATTTTGCTATTATTCTCAAGATCTTTTCTGCTAGTAAGGGTTTCATATATGTCTTCAGTCACGTTAACAAATGTTCAAAAATCTCAGAATTAGGGTTTTGGTGTGATCCCTAATCAGTCGCATATGTGGCTGTTTGACATATCTTGAATGTATTCTTTGTTGTTAAACCTTCTGATTCATGAATTATATGATCATGATTGTTTACTGTTGGATCATGATCATATATTAGTTAAGGTTTTTGAGAAACCCTAGTATGGAAAATTGAAAGCAGCAGATACGCGTCACAGGTTGTCAATATTCATTGGTTATGTATAGCAGGTGTGATCTCCACAATTGGTGTGATCTATATTGGTTGTTTAAAGTTTATACTGCTACGTATGGATTAGTACTGCTCGGTTTATCACTTAGTGCTGCTGTTTAATTGTGGGTTAGTACTGCTCATATTCACACTTAGTACTGCTCATATGATTTTAATACTGCTAGTGGTCAGAGACGACTCAGTGACTGTTTAAGTGTCGCTAAAAGATATGGGAGGAAGGAGCATACATATATATGACAGATTGGTGACAGATAATGTGTCGCTAACAGCAGTTTTGTGACAGATTTAGTAACAACTTTATGACGGAAAAAGTGTTGCTAATTGGTTTGGATGTTGGTACCGCTAGCATTGTCCGATGTTGGACAAACAGACGCATTTTGGATCTCGGATAGATGATGAAATTATGGCTCGTTTTGGGGATTATTATGAAGAAAATTGATTATTGCTTATTTGATGTTGTAGTTGATTTTCACAGGTTTGTGTTCTTATCATATCTCAAATGGCTTACAACATTTTGAGATAACTTGTTCGTGCTTAAATGGTGTTGACGAAGAATTGACGAATCTAGCAAAAGTGTGTGATTTTTCTTATGGTGCTCAATGCTCACATTTGCTATCACTTGAAGGAGTTACGTTATTGTGCTCAGTGTCTCATTTTATAGGTTAAATGAGGATTTTGTCAAGAGGTTGCGGTCTACTTATACTTTTTCCTGTTTGGTATGAGTTCGACGTCACATGGATAGTGCAAGACATGAGACACAAGTTTGGGAGATTCAATTTTCGTTATACTTGATTTTATTCATCAGTAATCACTACTTGGAGCCTACTGAGTTCGAGATTCAAGAGATGGTTAATATACTTTTCAGGGGAAGCTTATTGTTCACATATTTAACCATCTACATGCACCACTTGAGGGGAAGTGTTCACAAGTTGCATATCTACACAAGACCCCTATTGGATGATTACAAAAAGGGGAAGAAGACTACAAGAGATATAGTTTGCAACTTAGTATTGTGGTGACATGTTCAAGAAGATCTTAAGTCAAGGGGAAGCATTGTTTCATTCATGGAGATTGTTTTGTAATATCAAATAGGGGAAGATTGTTGGGATCTCAGATTTGATGATTACAAAACTACATATGCATAAATAAAGAAAGATAAAACGAAAGGAAACAAGATATGCTAAAGAAGGAAACAAGATCAAGATTAATTTTGATTGAGACGTTACAAAATCAACATTAATATTGAAGATATAGATTAGTCAAACATTAATGTGAAGATTAATGTTAATTAATTAGTTTCCTAATTGTATTATGTTTCCTTTTGAAACAACAAGGACTTAATGTGATAAATTAAGTTAGCTTCCTATGTAAGCTAGGTTTTCTTGTAAACCCTATATATAAAGGGTCATAGGCGTCTGGTTAAGATCATCCATCATAGTTAGATCTCTCTCAATGAGAGTCTAATAGTTAGTTAGTTTATGTATTAGTTAGTTTAGCCCCAAGGATCATTTGATCTTGGGGCAATAGATTAATAATAGAAAACCTTGTTTGATAACTTATTGTTCTTTATTATTCCGCTGCATATATAAGTTATCTGTAAAACTAATCCTAGATGAGCTAAACGATTCTCAACATAAACCCCGAGAAGTCTCGTTTCTCTTATATTTATTTCTCCTGATTATCCTACTTTTAAGTTATTTTCTGATTACGCATAATGTTGAGCTTAAGTGTGGGGGAGGGAATAAATTGTAAAATGAGACTCATTATTAAAAGTATAAACTTTTGTTCGCCCTCTCTAATCTAAAAATCTAATTTATTTTTATATCTTTTGCCACTTAGCTTAATATATTAGAATAAAACGTAGTATAAAAAATAATAAAAAATAAATAAATAAAGTTTTTGAAACCAGAGATGTGTCCTGATTGTAATTTGAATGTTGAGGAAAAGAGGTGAGTGGATATGAGTTTGTAGAGTGAGATGATGCGATGTGATAGAAGGGAGCCTAAGAGTTCAAATTCAAATTTCAAATTTGAATGTTAGGGAAGTTAGAAATGTGTAGGAGAAGATTGGTGAGTGTATGTGTGATTAAAGGGAATGAGTAAAGAATGTTTTGATAGGACCTTTAGGAGCCTATGTTGGAATGTGGGAGACAACAAGTACAAGAGAATGTGAGTTGTCACATGTAGGTATAAGTTTGGGAAGGTTTATATGGTGAAGGCTTAAGGAAGAAAGTTGTGAAGGTTCATGTGTGGGTTGTGATGAAGAAGATGATAATCAAAAGATTGATTATATGAGTGAATCACATTACCTTTAAGATAAAACAATTAGGCAATAATGATTAAAAAATGCATTTGGGAAATGGGAAGAATGTTTGTAGGAATGTTGGGATTATGTAGGAGAGTGTGTGTAACAATTCGTATTTTCACATCATTTTACGTCAATAAACACTCAACTATTTATTTTAACTTTTACGCGGTTACTTGTTTTTCACCCGTTTAATTAAATCGCGTAACCTAAAAATCAACATTCAACGTAAACCGACATCAAACAAATAAAAGTTTACGTTAAACAAGTGTTATATTATTTTTACGAAGATAATTTATAAGTTTTTGTATTTTACGTAAAAAGTTTACGTATACACTTAAATGCATTGATCGAGTCTGATGCTACCCTTTAAAATATATATAATATATAAATATAAAATACTTATATAAATATAAAAATATGAGGGTAAGAATCAAAATATCACATTATATAAAATTCGGGAGTATGATTCCAGATCGTCGTTATCCCCAAACGAGGAATTAGCAATTGAAAAGTCGAGAGTCGTATTGGAGAATCGATGCTTGAATAGAACCAAGATAGATAATGGCTTTTCTAAAACAACGATAAAAATTGAAGGAATAAACTTAAAAACACTTAACGAAAGACAAATTTTAACTAAAAACGCAAAACGAGAATCCTAAACGGGACCTAAAAACCCTAAATTATCAAAATTAAGTTCTAAAACAATCTTTTTGGTTTTTATGAGTCTTAATTGACTAAAAGGCTAGAACAAAGAAAACTAGACCAAAAACAAGGGAAATTTAAGCTTGAAAACACTAAAACATGAACGGGATTCAATCCCGTTCTTTAAAAAATAAAAATTTGCAATTTAACCTCTACGGAAGCAAATCTAATTTTCCTAGGTTCTAAATGTTAAAAGAAAATTTTCTAAAAAAGAATTATATTTTTTTGACTCTTTATAATTTTTTATGAATTAAAAACGATTTTAATGAAATTAAATGTTTAAAAATACTAAACTATTTAATAAAAATCTAAAAAAATTAGCAAAAGTAGCTTGAACAATGCTTATCCTAAGAAAAATAAACTGGGTAACACAGCTTATCAAATAAGCTAAAAATGCCTAATAAGCTAAAAGGCCTAAAACTACTATAAAGAATTAATGTTGCAAATAGAAACTGAAAAAGACCCCAGGGCATATTGGTAGTGGAGTGTGTGTGTAAAACGTTTGGGTGTGGGTTGAGGTCCCAGGTTTGAGCCTTGCTCACCCAGGGCTTCCCCTAATCCCAAACGTTTTTGTTTCCCATTTTTTTACAACTTTTTAGAAGACAGAAAAATAAGCACTTTTTATAACTATAGCTTTTTATGAAATCCAAGGAATAAGCTGAAAAAGCACAATGAAAATGACTGAATGCTTATTTTTATACTTAAGAAACTAATTGCAAAAAAAGCTAAGCTTACAAAGGCAAATAAGCAAATGACAAAGCAAGATAAGCAAACATAGATCTCAAGGCAACCTTAAACAGCAAATAGGAACACAAATTAGCAAATAAGAACAATTATATAAGCCAGAAATGAGACTTTAAAACTCAGTAGTACTAACTTTTAAATTAGTACTGCTAGTTTAAACAATTAAGTCTGCTACGCTTAATAAAAGGCAAATAAGCACAATGAAATTAGAAATAAGCAAAGGCAGATAATAAGCTACACTTAATAAGAACTATTGAAAAAAAATAAGCCACTAACAAAAGCTAAAAAGACAGAAAACTTAAAAAGGCTATAACACTTAAAATTTCAAGCTAAACTGCAAATAAGCTCAAATAAGCCCCAGATTAAAATACATAAGCTAAAATGGGCTTAAACTAAACTAATAAGCAATATTCAATCTAAATAGCATAGGAAAATAAGCAGATAAGCACAAATAAGCCAATTAAGCAAAATGACACCAAACAACAGGCAAACAGCAAAGGGGGGGGGGGCACTTTTGAGCTTAAAAATAAGCTCAAAGATGGATCCTTATGGCTTAATGATTTATACCACTAAAAAGCTCTAACAATAAGCTACAATAATCATTAATCAACAAGGAATTTGAAACACAAATAAGCCCTTAAAAAGCTTGATGAAAAAGCTGTTTGTTCAATTTTCAACACTTAGAAAACCTTTTTTCAGTTTTAACAAACCACTAATTTTGAGCTTAAAAATAAGCCACAAACTTATTCTTATGGAATTTTAACCTCAAAACAAATTTAGATTAGACCTTAAAGAACTTATATCAATTCTCAAAAATTATTTTGAAATAAACAATAAGCCACAATGATCAAATGAAAAAGCTGAATTTCAAACTTTCAAACACTTAGCAACTTTGACAGATTATACTCAAAGCCAAAAGTAACACAAGCAGACCTATAAACTTGGTTTTCAACTTGTTTTTAAGACTCAAACAACACAAAACTTGCATTGAATTTCACAAATCATAAATTAAACAATAAGAATACCAATATCTGTCAAAACTAAGACAAATTCAAATATTAACTTCTCAAAAACTAGATTTTGAGTTTTAGCACATTAAAACTTAAACCAGCTGAATTTTTGGACTAATCTAAGCTAAACTAAGTTGACCCAAGAGTAAAAACCATTTTTGACCCATTTTAACCCATTAAATCAGTTAAACCAAACACTCCTTTAAGCACAGTTTTGCCTATTTTAACTTGATTACTTGATTTTTAATGAACAAAACTTTAAGACCAGATAATATATAAGCTAAAAAGAAAATAATAAGCAAGTTTAAACAACAGATAAGCACTCAGATAAGCTAGATTACAATATGTTATTTTATGAGCTATTTTAAGACAGAATATTAGAAAACTTGCACACAAGATTTTTAAACTAAAACCTAAGCATAATAAGCAACAATCATCATCAGCAAACACAAATAAGCAAATAAAAGCAAGCAATAAGCAATAATAAGCAGATGAATAGTAAATAAGCTAAAATGGAAATGAAGACTTACAAGATCCCTTGCTCAAAACAAGGCTATAAAAAGGCTCAATTGAGCTATCAACAAGCTCCAGCTTATCCTAAGATAAGCTGGGGAGGTCTTGGAAACCCATCCATGTCTGGTTTCCCTTCCAAATTTAAGCTAAGGTAATTTTGGGAGTGAATTTGAGTAACAATAAGCTCATTTTAGCTTTTGAGAGCTTAAATGAGAGTGTAGCTAGCTTATGAGTGAATTAGACAGCTTATTAAACTTTAGAGAGCTTAAAAGAGCTTATTGAACCATAATTCATTTAAGTGAAAACAGGATTTAATAAGTGCACAATATGAAAACTAAACTTAGAAGACGCGAGAGAGCGCGAGAGCAAAACTGATTACAAGCTTTGTAATGGAAAGTTACATTGATTAAAAACGATAAGCTAAAAGTTACACTAAAAAATTACCCTAAGCTACACTAGATAAGCAAAAGATGATCTGTGAGTGAAAAAGGTCTTGTATTTATAGGCTTGAGAGAAGCTTCTAGGTCTTAGATACACGCTCCTTTTAGTCTTGATCTTAACCCTTGAATCCTTGCCAATCATTAAATGCCCTTTTGTAACCCTTGGATCAATTTATGATCACACGGATTGCCAGCGTGGTATTCCTTGTGTCAGAGGCTTTGTGCTTCTTTTACATAGATTTTAGTGCAAAATTCTCATTTAGAGTGTGTTTCCTTGAGAGCCCGCGTGTCATTCCTTGTCATAGCTTGACCAATCAAAGGCTTGGGATGACGTAATAGCTTGCCAGCGTGTAGCATAGTACTAGAATCTCTTGTGGCCATGTTGGAATGAGAGGGTGTGGGTTTACATGCTCAATTTAAACACAGGGTAATTGTTTGGGACGAAGGTGAATAGTAACTTCACCTTCGCGCCCTTTTTTAACTGCTTATAACTTTTTTTGTTTGACCTAGGGTAAAGGGAGAAGTTGACTTGGGCTCGGGTATTTATAAAGAGGGATTGAGCTTGGGTAATTTTTGGGCCACGGTTAAATGGTAAAGGGTTTAGTTTAAAGGATAAAAAGGATAACGACCATTAGTTCTTTTATAATAAAAGGACTAACGGTGTTAGGGTTTAGGGCTTTTAGTGAAATTTGGTTTAACATTTAGGTTATTTTGGGAATTTTCAAGGGTGTTGTCATTTTGTGGGTTGACCATTGTTGACCAAGGATTTACTATGTTTCCCATTGATAGCAACCTTTCGGCTCTTGTGCACTCTATCCGTTCCCGTGTCCGTGTTTGTCCGGTTTTGACCGTTTTCTTATGATTTTTGCAATATCCGTACCTACACATTCACAAACAACAAAATACACAAATACAAGCATATTTTTGCATATTTTGATCATTTAAGGGCCATTTTGGATATAATAAAGATATGTGATTTCTCACATATCAAAATTCCCCAAACTAAGTGATTGCCATATCCTCACGCAATATTATATGCCCTAAAATCAAATACATCAAAACTTCCCCAAACTAAATCTTTGAAAAGTAGCAAAGACTTTTGTGGGGAGAGTTAAGAAATCACAAGCTTTAAAACACCCCATTTTCCCATTTTTCAAAACTTTTTCCATTTTTATGATTTTTTTTACCTAGAATATTCTGACTTTCGTTATTTCCATAACCGTTAGGGATCATAGAACAAGATGCATTTCGATCCGAGAATGCCCCAAAAAAGGATAAATTTATCGTTCCCGACTTTTCACTTGCTCCAAACCAAGCTTAAAACGAAATCACCGCTAAGTATCAGTTAAGATGCTAACACTACTCATATATTCAATTTGTGAACTTTTTACTCCTGACAATTATTATATCTTAGGTTAATGTGCTATTTTGAATTTCAACCGTGGATCAACATTTTTGAAAAATACTATGCTTCACGTTCCACCCGAGAATAATGAGTTTGAAGGCTAGATCATCCCATGTTGCGACTTTCGTCTCGACACATCCCAACCTTGCAGCTAAGTGACCAGGCTTTTGACACCCCACATAGACTAGTATCGGGACTCACATACCTTAGGTTTCAAACACTCTCAAGTTTTCCGTATATAAAAGCTTAAAATAGAATAGTCAAAGTTCAAAAGCATATTTGAATTTAACAAAAAGAGATCTATTTATTAATTCACACTT
>BQNB010108301.1:0-22980 GCA_026074375.1 Tanacetum coccineum
CTGATGTCAAATTGTTTCCATAGGTCTGCGATTTTCGGTTTTCAAGCAATATTGGTTCAGGCGCAGCTAAAATTGCAGAGTAGGCTACGAGGCGAGGAGGATTAAATGTGCGGATCAACACATCACCATGTCAACCTGCTGATTAGAAGGTGAGTTGGTATGTCAGGTTAAAGCTCGACTGACCTGTTGAGGATCACCACCCAAGACCGGCAATAGTTAGTAAACTCAAGCCTACTTAACATGTTCGTTAAAGAGAAAAGTTACATAAGGAACATGGTCTAAAAAAAACAAACTATTTCATCTCGTCCATCCATTTTATTTCCATCTAATGGTTTATATTAATTTTTATTTTATTTTAATTAAAAAACCCACTTTCATCCTATTTTTAAAAAATTAAATATCTCACAAACCGTTAATCGTTACACAAAACGAAATATACCATCACGACGAGAATTAAATCATCTTTCTATAGAGGGGCACTTCTATATACTTTCGACGAACTTTTTTTTTGATTTTTTTTTCAGTAACGTCTGAAAAAATCACATTTCATTTCATTAAATCACATGTGATTGTGATACAAATCACATGTGATTTTTTTAGACGTGATTGAAAAAAAAATTCGAAAAAAGAGTTCGTCGAAAGTATATAGAAGTGCACTCTATAGAAAGATAAAAAAAATACTCGTCGCGATACTTTCGACGAATTTTTTTCCCCATTTTTTTCAATCACGTCTCAAAAAATCACATGTGATTTGTGATACAAATCACATGTGATTTCATTAAATCACATGTGATTTTTTCAAACGTTACTGGAAAAAAATTCGGTGATTTGAAAAAAATAATTCAAAAAAAGAGTTCGTTCGAAAATCACATCTGAAAAACACATGGAGATTTGGGTATCACAATCTCATGTGTTTCATAAAATCACATGTGATTTGTGATACAAATCTCATGTGATTTTTTCAGACGTGATTGAAAAAAAAATCGAAAAAAGAGTTCTTCGAAAATATATATATAAGTGCCCTCTATAGAAAGATAAAAAATTACTCGTTGCGATACTTTCGACGAACTTTTTTTCCGTTTTTTTTTCAATCACGTCTGAAAAAATCACATGAGATTTGTATCACAATCTCATGTGATTTCAAAAAATCCCATGAGATTTTTTCTGACGTGATTGAAAAAAAAAAATTCGAAAAAAGTTCGTCGAAAGTATATATAAGTGCCCCTCTATAGAAAGATAAAAAAATACTCGTCGCGATGGTGTATTTTTTTTCGTTTAACGATTTATCGTTTGCTAGATATTTGAGTTTTAAGAAAAAGGTGGAAAAGTGGATGATGAAAAAATGGGTGGTTAGAATTAACCCATTTGTTTTTTTTTTTTTGCCCTTGTTTTTTGAGGATCTCAACTCTATAAAAGTATAGTAGTACTACATTTGAGTCATTGAAACACTGTCCATCCCATTGACTTTTTGTTTATATCTACTACTCGTAGTACTTATGACCGACCAATTTACAAAATAGTAGTAAATTTATAAGGATTTTGCTAACGAATGTCTTTCGAACAAAAGTTAAAGTGTAGTTAATAAATAAAACTTTTTCAATTAATCAAAAAATGTATTAAATATACATTAAAGGAACTTGTAAATTATTACGTATATTTGAACATAATTTTCCTTTGAATATATTAAAACACTCTTTTTATAAATAGGTTAATTAATGACCATTAAACGGAGGTTAGCAAAACCCAATTTATAATGCCACTTTTATACTCTTCATTTACCCGATTGATCAAGAGAAAAATAGATGTTATATTACCTGTTTATAGTAGTAAACTTATAATCCATCCTTAATTGTTTGATACAACTAGCTTATCTCGCTTTGAATTCTTTTAGTACCTCTTAACTAAAAAGTTTTGAAATATTAGTTTATTTTCTCATCTTCTTTAATTTATTTATTATATTCATAATTTGTAGTATGACTTTTTTTCCTTTTCTAATTATTTTGTTTTGTGGGTCACATAACAAGTGTTTAGTTTACTATTCCTTTCTATCTAAAAAGTTGTCCACTTTATATATATGCATAGTAATTATGATTGTTTATAATTTTTCCATATTAATCAAAACTTCTGTTAGGTACTTAAAATTTATTTCTATTATAAAAGTGAAGACAAAAGTGACATTTTATCAATCAAAATTTGCATTAGTTACACATATCATAATTTTATATCTTTTATTTACGAACCCTTTTGCTAAATGGAGAGAGTATGTCGTTCAAATTTCAGTATATCCATGTCCCCTTTTCGTCTTTTAGAAACATTAATTCTTTACTTTTCTACAAGTCCAAGGAGTTTAATTTATTGCAAATTACTATATAGCTAGCCGAACTCGTAACTTGAAGTTGATCTTCTCGACTTCTCGTATCGTAACATTTTGTTTATTAATAAATAAATAAAAGTGCGAGAATAAGCCTGTTAGACTGGGTTTCAAACCCGTTAAAGATAATGTATTATTTACTTATAAGGGGCGTCATTTAGCCAGCTCGCCCAGGGCAGCAGAAAAGTCAGGACCGGCCCTTCCCGTAAGTTAGTCTAGTAAGTTAATATGGCCCAAGGACCATGGAAAGCCCACCAATGATTTTGGAAGGATTGTGATGGAATACCCAAAAGACCGACCATGTAATTTAATTTATAAAGTTATAAGGTGGTTAGGCTTAGGTATTCAAATCCCATGATCCAACCAGAACCAGAGGGATCTACCCAGGGATATCCACTAGTTAGTGTAGAAGTCCGAGTGATACTTAAAGTATTCACAGTGAAGATGGAAATCATGCTTGAGCCAACATCAAACAAGCTCTTGGTAGGTGACTTGCGCGATTCTATATGAATCAAACTTGTGTCAACTGGAAAGAAACGATGGTGCGATTCCATGTGAATCAAACTTGTTCTAGTAAATGAATTGATGACTCAATCAGAAAGATAGTAACTATCTCATTCACTCATATCGTGTTGTCTGCTTTGAGACGTTCCGGTATTGAGAACAAGCAAGTACGGTGAATCTAATGCATATGCGTTAGAGGATCTAACACTTTGAGCTGGAAACCTGTCAAGGAGGTTCTTCTAAATTGAACCTACCAGATCACAGGTACAGTATTTATACTGTAAAATGGTCCTCACGGAACCGGAGGTTAATGCAACTGAATCTCGACGAATGACAAAGCCATATTCGTCCATATCTGCTGTTTATTACTAACATTCAAATGCAGGTACAAACGACGGTGTTGCAGCCTCATGGAGTCGAATTCATTATCACATGCTTATGCTAAAACTAAAAAGACATACTATAAGCATCAAGATTAAAGAATCAAGAAAGCTCAAACTCAAAGACAAAGACTTCCGTAAACTCTGATAAACAAGATCTTCTTTTAAGATATCAAGTCTATCAAGGGAGATTGTTAGCAAGCTTTCAAGATGATGCAAAGTATGAGCATGTTGGTCAAGACACAAGATCGCAAGGTGACAAAGACGATCAAGACAAGCAAGGAAAAGATTCAATGATCTCGGATGTAAAGACGAAGTCGAAAGACAATGACAAAGGCTCAAGATCAAAGATCACAAAGCATGAAGGAACAAGCCTACAACGTTGACAGAGACAAAGATCGCAAGAGCTTAACGACAAAAGCAATCTCATTTGATCTCACGAAGGAGTATCACAATGAACTCACTTCGGGGGAGATTGTTAGCCTCAAAATATATTGAGTCGAACAATGGAAGTTCGTTCATTATATTAGGTCTCGGTCACTTAATTAATTATACGTTGTAATAGGCTACACGGGTAAACGGGCTCTTAAATGTAATCTAACCGGTCACGTGTATCGGGCGAAAGCCCAAGTAATCCCGAGCCCAGCCTGTAGAAATACCAAGGCATGAAAGCCTCTTGGTATTAAGTATAAATACCCCTCTCCAAGTATGGAGAGGGTGTTGATGCGTGTTGATGCTTGTTGATGCTTGTTGATTTATTGTTAATTCTCATATTGTAATTTTGCAAGTATTCATCCAAATCTTTTTCTTCTCTCTACTTTCTCTCTCTAACTTCTCTCTACAATTCTTCCAATTCTTCTCATCTTATTTTCTTGTTATCAAAAATGAAGTGAAAGTGATTAAAGGGTAACCTACATTTGGTATCAGTCGCCACGGGTGGGTTTAGTTTTTGTTAGTTTTAGTGGTTGTTTCGTATTTGTATTTTTTTGTTTTGTTTAGTGGTTTCGTTTTCTTATTTAGCAAAATAGTTCGATATGGTTTATTGGTCTATACGCTTTTAGTCGTGGTACGATTTGGTTATTTCGTGCGTGGCTACGAAAAACGCAAGGACGGAAAGAACGAGTACAAACTAGGAGGATCGAACAAGATAAATTGAAATAAAGACTTAGTCAAACCATTTGACTACACGAAAGTTTAAATAGTCCCTTTATGAAATTTCAAACCACCAGCCCAGCATTATGAAATTCATTTGACAGGCAAATGCATAAGAAAGAAAAATGTGGAGAAAATCATTTGTCAAAACAAAACCAAATGTTTTCAAACATAATTTCATAACCAGTGTCTAAATCAGTAAGCAAAAGTAGACAAGCATATAATTCATGACAAACAACATTAATCATCTGAACGAACTGATCAATCAAGCATGGGTAAAACATTCAAACGACCATCTTTATCTTCGACACCCAACTGCCCAAGATATGGAAATCCTAGTTAAGAAATGTTTGATGCCTCTTGCCCTTAAGACTCAGAATGAAGTCTCAGCTGTTAAAACATGAACTTAAGCAAGAAATGCATGCAGATTTAAAGTACTTTGAATCTCTTTGAAGAAGAACTTGATGACTTTGAATCTGATAAGGCTGAATTTTCCAACAGTATGATATGCTTTTGCAAGATGTGTGTCTAAAGATGTTATGTGTTCTTATTTGCGGAACTTCATCTGATTTAGATGAGATACACTAAATTACAATGCCTTATATCTCATAAGTCATGGAATGTGACTTTCATAGCACAAAAGCTCCTCTGACAAACTGATTTTGTAATAAAGCAGGATTTTACACTGAGCTTTTTACAGCGTTTTGGCTAGATTAGGAATAAACACCTCAATTTCTCTTGAAATCAGCTTTACAAGAATGTCAAGTACAACTAAAAAATATACAATTTGTAAGAAAGGCGCGTCCAATGAATTTCGAAAAGGAACCGTGAACAAATATGTTGAAGATACAGAGATTTGAAAGCGCAACCTGCAAGACACGAACATGGGGGCCCCCCAAATAATATTGAAAAAAACTCTTGAAAAAAAAAAATGACAAGGGAAAATCTGTAGACACTAAAATTAAGTTTGATAAACCAACTGAATTTCGACAACCAAATGCTCATAGGATTCATAGAAAAAAACCCCAAAAAAAATCATTTTTAGGAAAACCGCGGCTCCTTTTCAAACTCTCCTTGAGAGACAAGATTGCAAAGAAAAAGTTCGGTTCCAAAACCTAATGAGTCCAGAGGGTTTATCAAACCATCACACTACAGAAATTTAACCTAAGACAGCAATGCAGCTGTAAGCAACACAAATGTGGATTAAACCAGCATGTATCGCATTGCAAGTAAGTATACCTATGCAACACAAAACTAGAGCACCACAGCGAATCAACTTTTAGGAATACTAATCCTCGCGCTTCTACATCTACAGGAGTAGCTCACAAAACTAATGTTAGCAGACCACAGCCTAGGAGCAATCAACTGAAAGATAAGGTCGTGCCATACACTAGTCATGCGAAGCTTAAGAAGACTGAAGTAGAAGAACAACCTAGGATTTCTAGTATTTCTAATAAAACAAAGTCTGTAACTGCGTGTAATGACAGTTTAAATTCCAGAACTTCGAATGCTAATGCTGTTTGTGCTACTTGTGGAAAATGTGTGTTTAATTCGAATCATGATGCTTGTGTTTCTAAATTCTTGAATGACGTGAATGCTAGAACTAAGAAGCCTAATGTAGTGCCTATTAGTACTAGGAAACCCAAAAGTCAAGCGAACAAATCTGTTGCAACACCCCATAAGAAAACAGTTGCATCAGAATCCACTATCACAAGTTCCAAGAGTTACTATAGGATGCTATATAAGAAAACGAGTAAGGCGTGGAAATGGTGGATAGCACAACAATGCCCATCAACATACAAATGGGTTCCTAAAACACAGAAGAAATGGGTTCCTAAGACACAAAAGAAATGGGTTCCTAAAGTTAGGAATGAAAGTGTGCCTAAAAGAGTTAGTTTTGCCGTAGATAATACATCTAGGATAACTAATGTCTTGAAACTCACAAACACTTTAGGATCCAATTTGTCATGTGTTCCATCGTCCTCTACTTCTCTTGCAGATTGTACAACTCATCCTATTCATTGTTGACTCTGGATGCACCAAGCATATGACGGGCAATGTATCACTGCTGTGCAATTTTGTTGAGAAATACTTGGGTACCGTTCGTTTTGGCAATGATCAATTTGCTCCAATTCTTGGTTATGGAGATTTGGTTCAAGGAAACATCACGATCAAAAGAGTTTACTACGTCGAAGGTCTCAATCACAATCTTTTCTCAGTTGGTCAATTTTGTGATGCGGATTTGGAGGTTGCATTTCGGAAATCTACATGTTTTGTTAGAGATCTTCAGGGAAACGACTTACTATCCGGTAATCGTGGATCTGATCACATCCAATATCACCCTTCAAGAAACAACCTCACAACTCCAATCTGTCTCCTGTCAACAAAGCCACACCAACTCAAGCATGGTTATGGCATCGAAGACTTTCTCATCTCAACTTCGACTACATCAACTTGCTTTCAAAGAAAGATGTTTGTGATTTGTTTACGAAACTGAGTATGTCAAGGATCAACTATGTTCCTCTTGTGAAGTGAGTAAAGCAAAACGAAGCTCATTCAAGTCAAAGACTGTTCCAAGTTGCAAAAGGTCTGTTTAATTTGCTTCACATGGGATTATGTGGTCCAATGCGGGTTGCTAGCATCAATGGGAAGAAATATATTCTGGTAATTGTCGATGACTACTCAAGATATACTTGGACACTCTTTCTACGTTCCAAGGATGAAACACCAGAAGTTTTAAAAGACTTTCTCACGATGATCCAAAGAAATCTTCAAGCCCCAGTAATTTCTGTTCCTCACTAAACAGAGGTCACTGATTCTTAAACAAGACACTTAATGCATTCTTTAAAGAAGAAGGAATTGAGCATCAAACTTCCCTACTCCTCGGAACACCGAACATAACGGCGATTTGTCGAAAGACAAAACCGAACCTCGTTTAGGCTTGGCACGAGACTTAGACAGATGCTTTCAGCTTTCTAAACTTCCTTTATTCTTTTGGGCTGAAGCAATCGCAACCGCATGCTATAAACTCAAGAACAGATCAATCATCATCCCACACTGAGAAAACGGCATATCACATCATTAATGACAGAAAACCCTCCATTAAGCACCTTCACATCTTTGGTTGCACTTGTTACTTAACCAGAGATGGTGAAAACCTAGATAAGATGAAAGAAAAAGGGGATACGTGCATTTTGGTGGGATACTCCACTAAGTCAAAGGGATATCGTGTCTACAACAAGAGAACACAAGGTTGAATAGTTGAATCCATACCATCTCAGATTTGATGAAATCAAGAGATACAAGAACGTCTTTGCTATAACCACTCAGGCCTCGTTCCCCAACGACAAAAGGCGTCAGATTATGACAACCCTGACCCCGCACCTGAACTACAAAATAGTTTTCTTTCTCTACCTCCTCCTTCAGCAGAATATAAGCAGTTCCATCCGCAACAGGAGTTGGATCTTCTTTTGGTCCTATTGTACGATGAATTTTTCAATGATGTACTTCCTCCGTTCTCCAGTGTCAACAAGGTCTTCTTCTCCTACTCTACTGAACAATTCCTGTTCCACAAGACACACAACCTTCAACGAACATTCAACCTACATCAGAACCATCAACTCCTACAAATGCTCATGCTGAGGAAAACAACGCTGATCAAGCAGAATTTACCAATCCTTTCTGTACACCGGTACAAGAAATTGCTGAGTCTTCCTCATGCAATATGGTAATTCAAAATAAGCATACCTTTCATCAACCTCTAAAAATACTGAATACCGATGGACAAAATAATCACCCATTAACTCAAGTTCGTGGAAATCCATCCAAGCCATGCCAAACAAGACGACAACTGCAACCGACCTTGAAATGTGTATGTTCGTGCACTCACGCGTGAGTACTGTTGAACCGAAAAACAGTTAAGGAGGCAATGGCGTATAGCATGGATAGAAGCAATGCCGGATGAACAACATCAGTTTGACATGACTAAAAGTCTGGAACCTCGTTGAACAAACCTTTTGGCAAGATCTGTAACAAGCTGAAGTGTGGTTATTAAAAACAAAAAAGATGAAGACCAACTGTAAATTCGCAAACAAAGGACCGACTTGTAGCAAAGGGATATGCTCCAAGAAGAGGTATAGATTTCGACGAACATTTGGCTCCAGTTGCTCGCGTGGAGGCTTTCAGGATTCTTGTCGCATATGCTGCACACAGTCTTTTTCCAATTTACCCAGATGGACGTGAAAACACGTCATTTCTTAATGTCCATTGAAGGAGAGGTTATATGTTTGCCACAACCAGATGGATTCGTATGATCCTAGATCATCCAGACAAAGATACCGTCTAAGGAAAGCTCTATAATGGATAAAACAAGCTCCTGAGAGCCTGGTATGATGAACCTCAAAAGATCCCTGATATCCAAAGGTTTTTTTTCTAAAAGGTATCATTGACCCGACTCCTAATCACGATAAAATACGGGAGGATATTCTACTTGTTCAAATTTACGTTTTGATGACATTATTTTTGGTTCCACAAACCCTAAATTTTCAAAACATTTTGAAAAAAAATTAATGCACGGGTAGATTTTGAGATGTCCTTAATGAGAGAAATGAAATTACTTTTAGGACTTCATATCCACCAATCCCCACGAGGTAATTTTTATCAATCAGGCCAAATAACTTAGAGATTCTGAAAAACATGGCATGGGAAAAAGGAACAAAGCATTGGTACACCAATGAACAACGCAACCCTAAATTAATGCATGACTTGAGTGGTAAACCCTGTAGACCAACACTGACTATTCGTAGCAAAATCGGTTCACTCATTGTATCAGACATCTAATAGACCAGACATAGTGCACAGCTGTATGTTACTGAGCAAGATATCCAATCAAGACCGACTGAAAAACCCCTCAAAAGGTTAAAAGGATCTTTCGATACTTAAGAGGTACATTCACATGGGACCTGGTAACCTAAAGGGGTCTGGCTTTGATCTACAGCTTTTTTTCAGATGCCGATCATGCACGTTGCCTTGAATACTCGCAAAAGCCACTTTGGAGAATACAGTTCTAGGTATAAGTAAGTCAGCTGGATGTCAAAGAATTCAGGATTATACTGCAATGGTCATCAGCAAGGCTGAATACGTTGCGTTATCTGCAAGTTGTGCTCAAGTAATGTGGATTGCGGACACAGCGTCAAGATTATGGCTTCAACACAACAAAATACCGTTTTATTAGCATCTCTTAGTCAGCCATCAGCAATCTCATGCAACCCCGTGCAGCACTCCCGTACCAAGCATATCCATACTCGGTATCACTTCATAAAGGAACAGGTTGAAAACGGTATAATTGAATTGTACTTTGTCAGAACTGAATACCAATTGGCTGACATGTTTACTAAAGCCCTTCCCGAAAGAAAGTTTCAGGATCTCGTCAGGACAATTGGTATGAGATGTTTGACATCCAGCAGAACTGGAGGTTCTGACAAAAGAATCTGCTTGATACTTCATCAAACATCAACATGTATATAAAATTTCAAAAAGAAAAATACAAAAATATAAAATTTCAAAAAGAAAATACAAAATCAAAAAAATCAGAAAATGTTTCAAAAAATATTCTTCTCGACATGTCTCTTGGAATCGATAACATTTACGAACCTAGAAATGTTGATTAATATCGACACGGCGTGTAAATGAAGTTCCGACACTAGGAGTTTCAAAAATGCTTTTAAAACATGTCATTTCTAATTTTTCTTATGGCTTATGTGCAAATCAGTACATAACCCGGACTTCAAATAAAGGAAAGTTTATCTATAAAGATAACTTATCCTAACAACGAGAAATTCAACTTTTCCGGTCTGAGCGATCTTACAAAGACATTCAAAGTTTTTTAGCTCAATGAAAAAGGATAGTGTACCAAAGTGCGCTTACCCTTAGCGT
Source organism: Tanacetum coccineum (assembly GCA_026074375.1). NCBI lineage: Eukaryota > Viridiplantae > Streptophyta > Magnoliopsida > Asterales > Asteraceae > Tanacetum > Tanacetum coccineum. Next base: position 10,342 of record BQNB010108301.1, read on the forward strand.
TGGAAAGAAGACATCTAACAATGATGTTTTCAAAAAAAGTTGAACACAATTTTCAAGAATTACTCACATGACCGAACATAATCATACCAAAATTTGTGTTCAAACTCCAACTTTCAAGGGGGAGTTTTTCGAAAAACAAAGTTTAATGAGTTTGGATACATCATCTCACGACCATTCTTATGTATTCCATACCATTCCCAAAAAAGTCTCTAATAACAACAAGATAATATGACAATTTCAATAGAATGAAAGTTATAAGATGACTAAGTGGTCAACCCTTCAATTTTATAATCGTATTTTACAACTTGGTACCATAGTTTTTGGTGTCAAACATATGTAAAATTGAGGGGGAGCAAGATAATGTTTCATATAATTCATGCTAAGTAAACATTTTTCCCCATGGCCTTTCAAGACAAATTTTAATCACACAGTATTTCAAAATCGAAGTGACTTAGAATTCAAAATAAGGGGAGAAATGTAATTAAAATGTGATCTAAAAGACTCAAAGTGCTATTCGGAAAAGGTTTTATGGTTACGATCTCATACCCTACAACATCTTATTTCACGACGATTCTGAAGACATAAGGTGGTAAGGTTAGGCATTTGTCCTATGATCCAACCAGAACCGGAGAGGATCTTAAAAAAAAACCCTAACCATCGACACACCAGTATTAGAAATAGCAGTCCTTAGGTATGATTGGAGATGAATGTGTATAAGGGAAGAATGCCGACTAAGATTGAGCTAACACTGGAACAATCACAACAAGGTGTTAGTAATGACGTCTTGGTAAGCATTGAAGGGGTTGAAGAATGAAAAAGAAATGTAAGGATAAAGGGTCTAAAGAAAGAAGCCCTCCCTACACCTTAGGCAGAAACCGGGTCAATACATAATCTATCGGTTTTCACAAAGATGAATTCTGATATTGAAGAATGACATCATGGACCCAGTGATGTAATGCACAACCCTTCCCAACCATTTGAGTTTCTCTCAACAGAAACTTATCTTATTTGTCACGGAGATACACACCACTGCTATTGACTTTCTCACACTGAGTTAGTTGATATTGAATAGGTGGCAGTCTGCTCCAGCCTCCGAGTACTAAAACCAAAACGCACTAATCGAGTCTAGAGCCAAGAGATCAACAAATAAATCTCATTAGGACACATTCCATTACAAACACTTGTTGAACATCAATAAGTTCACAAGCTGTTAACAAGAGTCCTACGTATTATCCTTATGATTTTTCCAGAACATTCAGAGTGATACTCTTTAGTATTTACAGTAATAAATGGAAATCCTGCTTGAGTTAACATCAAACAAGCTCTTGGTAGGTGACTTGCGAGATTCTATATGAATCAAACTTGTGTCTACCGGAAAGAAACGATGGTGCGATTCCATGTGAATCAAACTTGTTCCAGTAAATGAATTGACGATTTAATCAGAAAGATAGTAACTATCTGATTCACTCATATCGTGTTGTCTTCTTTGAGACGTTCCGGTATTGAAAACAAGCAAGTACAATGAATCTAATGCATACGCGTTAGAGGATCTAACACTTTGAGCTGGTAATCATGTCAAGGAGGTTCTTCCAAAATTGAACCTACCCGATCACAAGTATAGTATTTATACTGTAAAACGGTCCTTATGAAACAGGAGGTTAATGTAACCGAATCTCAATGAATGACAAAGCCATATTCGTCCACATCTGCTGTTTATCGCTAACTTTAAAATGTAGGTACAAACGACGGTGTTGCAAACCTCATTCCAGCAGAGTCGAATTCACTACCGCATGCTCATACTCAAACTACAAAGACATACTATAAGCATCAAGATTCAAGAATCAAGAATGCTCAAAATACAAAGACTTCCGCAAACTTTGATATTCCAGATCTTCGTAAAAGTTATCAAGATTATCAAGACAATGATGTCAAGGGATATTATTAGCAAGCTTTCAAGATGATGCATAGTATGAGCATGTTGGTCAAGACACAAGATCGCAAGATGGCAGAGACAACAAAACAAACAAGGAAAAGATTTAAAGATCTCGGAATTAAAGTCAAAGTCAAAAAGAAAAGGCTCAAGATCAAAGATCACAAAGCATGAAGGAACAAGCCTACAACAAAGATAAACACCAAGAACAAGACTCAAGAACTCAATGTCAAAGCAATTTCAAGAAGTCCAACACTATGTTATGACTGTGAACATGGAAGCTCGAAAGCCATCAGAAACCAAGCTTCGGGGGAGATTGTTAGCCTCAAAATATCGAGTCAAACAAGGAAGCTCGTTTCAGGGTTCAAGACCTTGCTTTGGGGGAGATTGTTAGCCTCAAAATATTGAGTCAAACAAGGAAGCTCAATCAATCAATGAGGAATCTTTGGTCTTTAATTAATTATATGTTGTAATAGGCTAGAAAGGGTAAACGGGCTTGTTTATGTAATCTAATCAGTCACGTATTATGGGCTAAAACCCAAGTAATCCTAAGTAATCCTGAGCCCGGCCCGTAGAAAGCCCATAGGCATACAAGCCTCATGGTGTAAGTATAAATACCCCTTTCCAAGTATGGAGAGGGTGTTGGTTCATTTTGTATTTCTCTCATTTTGTAATCAACCATTCTCTTTATCTTTTTCTTCTTTCTACTTTCTCTCTCTAACCTCTCTCTACAATTCTCATCATTTTCTCTCATCTATTTTTCTTGGTATTCATGGTGAAGTAAAAGTGGTTTTGGGTTACTGACATTTAAATGTAATTAAAATGTGATCTTGAAAATAATAAGTGATCTAATCGACTCAAAGTGCTGTTTATACTCTTCGGAAAAAGGTATTATGGTTACGATCTCATACCCAACAACATCTTAATTTACGATGATTCTGAAGTCATAAGGTGGTTAGGTTAGGTATTTGTCCTATGATCCAACCAGAACCGGAGGGATCTACCTAAGGGCACTCTATAGTTAGAAATAGTAGTCCTTAGGTATGATTGGAGATGAATGAGTATAAGGGAATAATGCCGACTAAGATTGAGCTAACACAATAATGTGTTAGTAATGACGTCTTGGTAAGCATTGAAGGGGTTGAAGAATGAAAAGAAATGTAAGGATAAAGGGTCTAAAGAAAGAAGCCCTCCCTACACCTTAGGCAGAAACCGGGTCAATACATAATCTATCGGTTTTCACAAAGATGAATTCTGATATTAAAGAATGACATCATGGACCCAGTGATGCAATGCACAACCCTTCCCAGCCATTCGAGTTTCTCTCAACAGAAACTTGTCTCATTTGTCACGGAGATACACACGACTTCTATTGACTTTCTCACTCCGAGTTAGTTGATATTGAATAGGTGGCAGTCTGCTCCAGCCTCCGAGTACTAAAACCAAAACGCACTAATCGAGTCTAGAGCCAAGAGATCAATAAATAAATCTCATTAGGACACATTCCATGACAAACACTTGTTGAACACCAATAAGTTCACAAGCTGTTAACAAGAGTCCTACGCATTATCCTTGTGATTTTGCCAGAACATCTGAGTGATACTTAAGTATTCACAGTGAAGATGGAAATCCTGCTTGAGCCAACATCAAACAAGCTCTCGGTAGGTGACTTGTGCGATTCTATATGAATCAAACTTGTGTCAACTGGAAAGAAACGATGGTGCGATTCCATGTGAATCAAACTTGTTCCAGTAAATGAATTGACGACTCAATCAGAAAGATAGTGACTATCTGATTCACTCATATCGTGTTGTCTGCTTTGAGACGTTCTGTTATTGAGAACAAGCAAGTACGGTGAATCTGATGCATACGCGTTAGAAGATCTAACACTTTGAGTTGGAAACCCTGTCAAATAGGTTCTTCTAAATTGAACCTACCTGATCACAGGTACAGTATTTATACTGTAAAACGGTCCTCACGGAACCGAAGGTTAATGCAACCGAATCTCAACAAATGACAAAGCCATATTCGTCCATATCTGTTGTTTATCTCTAACATTAAAATGCAGGTACAAACGACGGTGTTGCAGCCTCATTCCAGCAGAGTCCGATTCATTACCACATGCTCATACTCAAGCTACAAAGACATACTATAAGCATCAAGATTCAAGAATCAATAAAGCTCAAGAATTAAATACAAAGACTTCCGCAAACTCTGATATTCAAGATCTTCCTAAAAGTTATCAAGATTATCAAGACAACGATTGTCAAGGGATATTGTTAGCAAGCTTTCAAGATGATGCATAGTAAGAGCATGTTGGTCAAGACACAAGATCGCAAGGTGGCAAAGATGATAAAGACAAACAAGGAAAAGATTTAAAGATCTCAGAATTAAAGTCAAAATCAAAAAGAAAAGGCTCAAGATCAAAGATCATACAGCATGAATGAACAAGCCTACAACAAAGATAAAGACCAAGAACAAGACTCAAGAACTCAATGTCAAAGAAATCTCAAGAAATCTAAGACCATGTTATGACTGTAAACATGGAAGCTCGGAATCTATCAGAAACCAAGCTTCGGGGGAGATTGTTAGCCTCAAAATATCGAGTCAAACAAGGAAGCTCGTTTCAAGGTTCAAGACCTCGCTTCGGGGGAGATTGTTAGCCTCAAAATATTGAGTCGAACAAGGAAGCTCGGTCACTCAACGAGGAAGCTTCGGTCTTTATTTAATTATATGTTGTAATAGGCTAGAAGGGTAAACGGGCTCATGAACGTAATCTAATCTTGTACTAGTTCCGGACTAAGGTCCATTGTAATCCCGAGCCCGGCCCAAGTCAAACACCCTTCGGCCCAACAAAGCCCATGTGGTGTAAGTATAAATACTTCTCTCCAAGTATGGAGAGGGTGTTGGTTCATTTGTATTTTCTCACAAGTTTAATCAACCACTCTTTTCTTCTCTCTAGTTTCTCTCTCTAACTTCTCTCTAATTTTCTTATCATTCTTCTCATCTTTATTTCTCTCTCTAACTTTCTCTAAAATTCTTCATTTTTCTCATCTTATTTTCTTGGTCTCCATGGTGAAGTGAAAGTGTATTGGGTTACCAACAATTAATTATACAAAATATTTTCTAATTAAAAAAAAAGTTTTATTAAAAACTTAAAATTTGAAATTCATTTTCCCCCCAAAACGAAAGCTTCTATACCAGATACAACCTTCCCCACAAAAAGACAAAAAAAGGAGCGTAGTCTACTGGCGACCCCCTTATAGGCCTCACGGCCCCCTTATATGACCGCCGCCAATGACCGTTGGATTTTCTAGCCTATAAATACTGATCCATTTCTTGCAGAAAATTAGACCTCTTTGCACGGATTTTCTCACACTTCTTTCTCTCTCTAAAAACCTTCTTTCTCTCACTAAATATCTTGATCACTAACATCTCTTGATCTTGTTTCAAGTGATCTAATCTCTTCTTCTTATCTCTTCCCTCTCATTCAAGTGCAAGAGAAGAACACTCGTATTCGTCAAGAAACAAAGTGTTGATTAGTAATCTCTCCTCTTTTCTTCTAAGTATCAAATCTCTATTGTAATTATCTTGTGTATTTGTGTCATTCGGATATTGTGTAAATCCGATAGTGTAGATCTAGTGATCGTGTATTGATTGTGAAATGGTAGATTGGTTCTAGCTAAGATTCGGACTCGACATTTAGCTTAGTGTCGGAAAATAACGTAAGCGACGTGTAAACGGTTTTCTCCGCCTGAAGGGAGCTTGTTGACATAGTGAAATCTCGAGTAGGATACTCGGGGAGTGGAGTAGGGCAAAGAAGAGCTTCGTAGCCGAACCACTATAAATCTTGATGTCTTGGTTTGATTGTTCCTTCTCTCATCTCTTTATATGGTTGTGATTGTTATTTTCTATTAGTTTAGATATTTACTTGATTGATTCATATTGTTGGTTGGTTAAACATATTACTCGAATCTAAGTATTTTAAAAGCAAAGTTTTTAAAACGAAAACGAACCTGTAAACTATTCAACCCCCTTCCCCCTCCCCTTCTAGTTTCCGCAAAGACATTGTGCGTGATACAATTGTCTCATTATTACATTATGAGTGATACAACGGTCTCCAAAAACTCTTTCAAGACATTGTGAGTGATACAATAGTCTCTAAAACCTTTTCATGATAATATGTGTGTGATACATTAGTCACTAAAATATTGTGGTCCACATTACTATTTACTTAACGTTAAACCTATGAACTCACTAGCTTTATGTTGACCCGTTTTAGCATGTTATTCTCATGTCCTTAGTTGCACACATCTTGGTTTGCTTTTGGAGCATCATTCAAGAGTCATATTTTCCGGTCTCATCATGTTGAAGATTTCGTGCATTACTTTTGGAGCATGTTGTTCTCATGTCTTTAGTTGCACATATCTCATGGTTTGCTTTTGAATCATCATTCAAGAGTCACATTTTGCGGTCTCATCATGTTGAAGATTACTTGCATTACTATAACGTTTGGTTGTGTATTAAAAACTTCTTTATTTATGTTTTGAACTCTTGAAACGTTGTCCTTTTGTTTAAACTTTTAATGAAATCAGACGTGTATTTTCAAACGACTTATATAGAGGTCGTTCGATATATATAACTTGTGACTTTATGCTATGAAAGTCATATTCCGTTATCTTCCGCTGCGATTTTGAGGGTGACACCTGTTCGGCTAAAACTCCATACGCCATTTTATATTCTCTTGAAATTGAAGTCAAATGCATTCATCTTTACTACTCCTTTCGTATTAAAAAGGTGTCTACAAATAAAAATATAAAAAATAAACAAAATATGATATGTGTAATTAATGCAAGTTTTGATTGATAAAATATCATTTTTAATTTTACATTTATCATTAAAATTAAAATTAAATAATCAATGCAAGTTTAATTACTAGGGTGAAATAAGAAAAATAGTAGTAATTATTAGTATTTGTATATAAAAACTTGACATTTTTCTATACAAATATAAATAGTAAAGTGAACAATTTGTGTGAGACTGATCAAGTATAATTTTGTGCATGACACATCTATATATTTTTGTTAATGTCGAATTTTGAAACATCTCAATCAAAGTCAATTTAGCTGCATTTCATTTTCACACCAAATATAAGAAAAACAAACGTAACCTTATTTTTGGTCATGTCAATATCTCACAAGACTGTACGTTTCACATTTCAAGCCAACTATAAAACCTAACAAGCGCAAAACAATTATAGCCACGAATTTGCTTAAAGTTGTGGACCCTTTGTTAATGTAAAAACGTAAATGCTATAGTTCCTTATCGAACCTCTCACTTTCAATGATCTGAAATGTTTTACAGTATTATTCCTAACAGCTTAACGTATCCAAATATTATTATAATTATTTATGCCATAGCTAGCTAGTATATTGAGCAAGATACTAAATATAACCGAGTTCATACAAACTGTTAAACTAAGCAAGACTTAAGATGTATTACTCTCATATGTAGCCAAATATTTCAATGATGATACATCAAAAGATAAGTAACCATATAGTAAAAAGTTCAATACAATCACGCGGTACACATTACTGGTAATTTGCTTCGTGCTCGCAAGGAAAGAAGGAAGAGCGACAAGGTTATGTTCAGGTTTGACTAAATACGGGTTCTGAATAAAAATTATATCCGTAAAAGGTTAAACTGTAGTCTGTAGACATATATAACAAATTGGCGAATTTTACTTGAAAGAAATTGTTAACATGATGAAAAGTAAAGGGGTTCTTCATTCTCGAAAGACTCTTAGCCATCAAACTCAAAGGAAAAATGGGTTGAAATCAATGATCTGAAATTGATCAAAACCCTACATCATCACAATCAAGACTTTATCTTTATGTAACTATGCCCCATTTTAGGAATCTAGCAATTTATGCAACTACTATAAATTGACATATCATTATACTAGGGACTCTTGTGCATATAAATACAAATTCTTATAAAATGCTACGTTAATAATATTTTTTGATACAATAATTAGACAATTGTAGATGGCAAATAGTTTTATATGTGTACTTTCAAATTCGGCATTGTAAGCTGTGCAATAGCTTTCGTAGTAATACGCATTAAGCAATAACCTTAGATGGTTTAGTGATTAATATAAATCAAAGAGATCCATTCATGTTATGAAGATGACATCGGGTCAATTCATGAGTCAAGATCATGCATGGCACATAATTTGCATCTTGGATTATTATAGTTGTTTGTGTTGTTAGTGTTGCACTCACTAGCTAGATAAAAAAAATTAAAAGGTTTTAGCAACAGAACTAGAAATAAGACGTATCACGTATTAAACTAAACAAGACATATAACACGAAACTTTTAGACATGATACATTTCAAAAAACCGAGTTTTTTTTAACTAAATTTTAAACTTTGCGAGATAAATCCATATGGCTCACAAGAATAACCGGAAACCAAGTAGCTAGGTCCGCCAAGGTCATATTATTAGGTAAATTTCTTGTGAATGGTTTCTGACTTTTTAAGTCCATTTTGGACCATTGATTCCCAAGTGTACTTATCATCACAAAATATAAAAATCTCTCAAACCATTTGGTCCACAAATGTGTCTCGCAATGGTGTTTCGCATAACTAACGGTGCATTGCATTTATGTCTTAAGAGACAAAACTATTTGCCATCAATCACACAAAGTAATTATCAAACTTATTGAATCAACATAAAGCTATATAGTTTACAACCAAGACTTTTGTAGCATCCAAGTAACCACTCACGACTTTCCATCGTGGTGAGTTCATTTTCAAAAACAAATTTTGGATTTTGTATCTCTGTCTTATTTAGACGTTGTACGTAAGTAAGATGTAATTAGAAATCGGTGCAAGGAATATATGACCATAATGGCATGATATGCAAGTCAAGAGAGAAAACGATATATACCAACTTCTGGAACTTGTTTCTTTATTTCATTCATTAACTTATATATGTTTCCTTTGATAATTTCCGAGTATGTCTAACAGTTGCGAAAGTTACGTAACGTGGTTGTGTGAAAGCTTATGTTATATACTTATAGTTCATCATTGCAAATTATTATGCAACCCGAGTTTATAACCTATGTGATCTTACACGAAGTTCAATCAGTTAACTATTTAAGCAAGCAAAGTGAATATTACATTATTTTGCTTGTAAAACAAACATATCTCGAGTTTGTCATATTGAAACCGGTCGCACGTCATGCTCGGTCATTACCATTCAACAACATGATCGAAAATGTCGACAAGATAGAATTAACATGTTCGTTGTTTTGCTTGGAACTCGTCAATTCATATTTTTTTAGTAAATATTCGATTCAAGTCCCATTCTTCAATAATATACTACGTAACAAAAACAAATGAAGAGAAAGTCAACAAGTTCGATCAAAACTTGGAAATTTTCATCTTTAGATGTCAAAAAACGAGAATAATAATAGAGGGAGTGACCAATGAACATAGGTATTAAACCAATTTCTAAACAAGTGGCTGAGTTATCATTAAAAAGTTAGGTTAGGACATGAAAGTCATATTATTAACAAGTTAAGCATCTTATTATTAAGCGAAAGACAAATGTAGGGAGTGGGCAATGTGAGGTTAGAATCTTTATTTGGTGTTGAGTGTATCTTGAATTCATGTTAAAGATTCATTTGATTATTCTATTTGAATACATTTTCTATTTCTAAACCTAAATCTTATTCCAGTAGAAGATGGTTACGAATATTTTTTCACTAATAAAGAACTAATAGTAAAGACAAAACTAAAAAATATGAAATAAAATCAAAATCAAAGTTGATACTACAACAACTTTTCTCTTAAACTAAGAATGAAACCTAAACAGAAGAAGGGATGAAAAGATTAGTTTGGATGCGATCTCAGATTACAAGAATGAAACAGAAACTTAAAATCCATGTCTAGAGTCATGTGTATTTTCTCACTTTAAATTTACACTTTATATTTCACTACAAGTATGAACCTTAAGGTTAGCCATATTTGTAAGCATATCATTTAGGCATAAATATCAATTCCCCTCAAATTAATAGATACCGAGCAGTACATCACTTTTTTAGTTACAATCTTGAATATTTATGTAGTTTCGCCTATGCTGTTATCTACACTTGCGAAAATTGTTAAGAGAAGTAACTATAACTATCAAATTCGTTGTTTGAACATTATCTCATTTCCATTAATTATTGTCGGCGAAAAAAGCCAGGGTTTATGTTTGAAATTTAGTGCAATTTTGGATTTTAGGTCACACTTAGTAATAAGTTTGTGTAGGGTTTTTACATCTTTTAACCATTAAAGACACGAGTACGCAGCGGAAAGTAAACACGTATAGAATAACATAGTTAACAAGAGATCAAAAAGGTGTGTACCTTTTAGCAATAAACGAACCACCGTCTTGAATATACGCGTATGTATAACACCACGCGAAACCACTAGGATCAAAGTATGATCCCTCTAAGTCGACACACACAATACGTTCTTAGCAAACAACGAGGTATGCTAGTACTAGTAGTGTTTAACCAAACAATCTCCTTCGTTCTTGAATCAATCAAACCAAAAACAAAAACACGAGAGTGGTATTTGATCACAAACTGAAACCCTAAAGGGTGTAGGGTTCGATCGCACGACAAGGAGGAAAAACCGAAAACCCCTAGAGGGTTTTGAAGATCGGTCGAACAAAAAGTAGGAGCACCAAGGGATTTTAGAGTTTAGGTTATTCAAGTTATAAGAATAATGAAAACAAAGGGCCCTATTTATAACCCTTATTGCTTGGGGTGCAAGCAAGCTCTCCCAATCCCCATATGATTGGGGTTCGGCCGACTAGGAAAGAAAAGGGCAAACCGCAACCTTCCACTTTTCGGTTTTTGCATATTAGTCCTTTAACCTTTTAACGACTAACATTATTTCTTGTTAAACATTTAACGATCGTTTTGTTAAATCACTAATTAATATATTACTTTAATATATTAATCGTTGTTCTACATATTAATGTGTGAGTCCCCGTAGGCTCGAATAGATTTCCGGACATATATAATTTATACGTGGACATATTCCAACAGCTCCCACTTGGACATGTATAAATAATATAATAACATTGGTAAGCGTCTAGCAACAGGCCAATGCTCCCAGAAATATCCGAGTGTGGTTTCATAAAGTCACGGATAAATGATTTATGAATTTACAATCCCTTTATTTCAGATACCGTGTTAAAAATGGATATGGATCAATGTCATTCCATTATTTAACGATTCTGTTTCTCATATATGTAACTTATCAAGATTACCGAAAATCAATGAGACATATCTACATGAGTTTTCGGGTACGGCCATACACACGTCTGATTAATTCTACGAGGGGCCCAGTGGTATCATTCTTCAACTATTGAAGAAACAAATTATTTATTGACTACAAGTGTCTAGTCACCATGTTTCACAATCACTTCTGAAATAGCCCTTATTAGTCACCTTTTTCAGGATAACTTAAACTAGATCAAGAAGGATTATCCACACATGCAAGACCTACTTGCATCTCAAGTCTAAGGATTTAGTAAATAAAATCACTTACAAGATTTACTTAATGACGACGATCAATAATGTAAGATTCTTGTTAGTTAGAAAAATCCAATATTCATCTTATGAATATTATGTGAGTTTGGTTGACACATCCTTAATATCCAAGATATCACCAATCACTCATATTTGTCTTAATTTAACAATATTCTCATATTGTTAACCGACAATGGATTAATTTAGAATAATAAACATTATTCATGGATTTAAACATGCAAATATAGGACACAATTTATAATAAAAATAACAAAATACCAAGTATTATTATCATAAAATAAAATTGTTCAAACATCCCTTATCCAAATACTAAAACACAGATCTACATGAAACTACTAGCTAAACGAAGTCCTATGCTCCTAGCATGTTGAGTAAGCTTTCATTTAGGTAAAGCCTTCGTAAAAAGGATCAGCTAGATTGTCATTTGTGTGAACTTTAAGAAGATCTATTTCGCCCAGTTCAATACACTCGCGAACATAATGATATCTTCTATGATAGTGCATGCACCTTTCTGAACCCCCGGTTCGTTAGCAATAAGAAGTGGGGTAGAATTATCGCAAAACATCTTAATCGGTTCGTTTATTGTTGGTACTATACCAAGCCCTGAAATAAACTTCCTAATCCAAACAGCTTCCATTGTAGCTTCTGAAGCAGCAATATATTCAACTTTTGTAGTAGACATTGTGGTAGTACTTTGCTTGGAGCTTTTCCAGTCCACCGCGCCTCCGTTCAAAACGAAAACATATCATGTCTGAGACTTGATGTCGTCTCTGTCAGTCTCAAATCCAGCATCGCAGTAGCAATCAACTCGAAGTTCAGCTTCCGGATTTCCACCATAAACCAAAAACATATCTTTAGTATTTCTTAAATACTTAAGAATATTTTTCACAGCAGTCCAGTGAGGTTCACCAGGATTCTGTTGGAAACAGCTTGTTATATTTTACGCGAACGCAACATCAGGTCTAGTGCATCTAACTACATACATAATGGATCCCACAGCCGAAGCATAAAGTACATTCTGCATACGCTTCACCTCTTCAGGTGTTGAAGCACCTTGTGTTTTGTTCAAGTCAAGTCTTTCTTGCATGGGGATATG
>BQNB010108302.1:0-22980 GCA_026074375.1 Tanacetum coccineum
TACCATCTGCAACTCCTTCTACGCACCCGATGGGCTTTGTTGCACATGCTACAACTGTAATCGCCCGGGTCATTTGGCAAGGGATTATAGAAGTGTGCCAAGGAATGTGAATCCTGTCAATGCTAGAAACCCAACTGTTAGGGCATATTATGAGTATGGTAGTATCGACTATGTCAGGCCAGCTTGCCTTAGGTGGAATAGATCACAAGGACCGAGAGAAAATCGTCCAAATCAAGTTGCTGCTAATAATGGGGGTCAGGGTTGTGGAAACCAAGGGAACTAGGCTAGGGGTAGGGCATTCATGTTAGGAGCAGAGGAAGCTCGCCAGGCTTCCGAACATTTTTAGGACCGGGTACATTACTTTGAACAATTATTTTGCCACTCACCTATTTGACTCTGGGTGGCGATTATATTTTTGTTCTCCAACTACTTTCATACCTCTGTTAGGCTTAGAGCCCAACGACTTAGGTTTCAGATATGAGATTGAGATAGCTAGCGGGCAGCTAGTAGAGATTGATAAGGTTATTAAGGGTTGCAAACTAGAAATCGAGGGTCATGTCTTTGACATTGACTTGATACCTTTTGGACATGGGAGTTTTGATGTGATTATAGGTATGGACTGGTTGTCTAATTATAAAGCTGAAATAATTTGCCATGAGAAGGTAGTGAGGATACCACTATCGGATGGCAAGGTGCTTAGAGTATTAGGAGAGAGACCGGAAGAGAAAGCGAGACTCTTGATGAGTGCTAAGGCTAATGAAAGGAAACAAGAAGAGATTGTTGTGGTTAGAGATTTTCCTGAGGTATTCCCAGATGACCTATCTGGATTACCGCCTACTCGGGAAATTGAGTTTCGAATTGAGTTAATCCCTAGAGCAACGCCGGTAGCAAAGTCTCCTTATCGTTTGGCACCTTCTGAATTGGAGGAGTTGTCGGGACAACTCAAGGAACTCCAAGACAAAGGTTTCATTCGACCAAGTTCATCGCCTTGGGGAGCGCCGGTATTGTTCGTTAAGAAAAAGGATGGTTCTTTTAGGATGTGTATTGATTATAGAGAGTTGAACAAGTTGACTGTTAAGAATCGTTATCCACTTCCTAGAATTGATGATCTATTTGATCAACTGCAAGGGTCGTAGTTTTTCTCAAAGATAGATCTTAGGTCTGGATACCATCAGCTGAGAGTGCATGAGGATGACATTCCAAAGACTGCGTTTAGAACTCGTTATGGACATTTCGAGTTCACTGTAATGCCCTTTGGTCTGACTAATGCACCAGCAATATTTATGGACTTGATGAATAGAGTTTGTAGGCCGTATCTTGATAAGTTTGTAATAGTGTTTATAGACGATATCTTAATCTACTCTAAGACTCAAGAGGAGCATGTAGAACACTTAAGGTTAGTCTTGGAACTGCTCAAAAAGGAGAAACTATATGCTAAGTTTTCTAAGTGTGAATTTTGGCTAAGAGAAGTACAGTTTCTTGGGCATGTGATAAATGGTAATGGGATTCATGTGGACCCTAGTAAGATTGAAGCTGTTAAGAATTGGAAAGCCCCTAGAACTCTGACTGAGGTTCGTTCGTTCTTAGGATTGGCTGGGAATTACCGTAGGTTCATTGAGAACTTTTCTAAGATAGCTAAGTCTCTTACTATCTTGACTCAGAAAATTAAGACTTTTAATTGGGGTGAGGAACAGGAATATGCATTTCAGACCTTAAAGGATAAGTTGTGTAATGCGCCTGTTCTAGCTCTCCCTGATGGATCAGAAGATTTTGTAGTATATTGTGATGTGTCCGAGATAGGAGTAGGTTGTGTGTTAATGCAGAGAGGTAAAGCGATAGCCTATGCGTCTAGGCAGTTGAAAATTCATGAGAATAATTATACTACCCATAATTTAGAGTTGGGTGCGGTTGTGTTTGCACTTAAGATCTAGAGACATTATCGGTATGGGATAAAGAGTTTCATCTATACGGATCAAAAGAGTCTTCAGCATATCTTTAGTCAGAAAGAGTTGAATATGCGACAGCGTCGCTGGATAGAGTTGTTTAGTGAATATAACTGTGAAATTTGCTACCATCCTGGTAAGGTGAATGTGGTGGCTGATGCCCTGAGTAGCAAAGAAAGAGTAAAGTCTAAGAGAGTTAGAGCTATGAATATGATCCTTCAGTCAAGTATCAAGGATAGGATACTGACGGCTCAGAAGGAGGCTGTGGATGAATCTGCTGGATTGCAGAAAGGTTTGGATAAGATGATTGAACTTAGGAATGATGGAGCGTTGTATTACCTGGATCGAATATGGGTGTCTTTGAAGGGTGATGTGAGAACCCTGATAATGGACGAAGCCCATAAGTCAAAGTACTCTGTACACCCAGGAGCTGATAAGATGTATTATGATTTGAGAGATAGGTATTGGTGGCCTAGAATGAAAAAGGATATAGCTGAGTATGTTAGTAGGTGTTTGACGTATTTAAAGGTTAAGGCTGAGCATCAAAGGCCATCTGGCTTGCTCCAGCAACCTGAGATTCCCATATGGAAATGGGAAGGGATAGCTATGGATTTTATGACTAAGTTGCCTAGGACTAGTAGTAGGTATGACACAATCTGGGTCATTGTGGACCGATTGACTAAGTCTGCTCATTTTCTACCTATGAGTGAGGATTATAAGATGGAAAGGTTGGCTAGATTGTATTTGAATGAGATAGTTGCTAGACATGGTGTGCCAATCTCGATTATATCGGATCTTAATAGTCGTTTCACATCAAGGTTTTGGCAGTCAATGCAAGAAGCATTAGGAACTCGCTTAGATATGAGTACGACTTCTCACCCTCAGACCGATGGTCAGAGTGAGCGTACTATTCAGACTTTGGAAGACATGCTTAGAGCGTGTGTCCTAGACTTCGGAGGAAGTTGGGATGTTCATCTTCCTTTGGTTGAGTTTTCGTATAACAATAGTTATCATTCTAGTGTGAGATGTGCGCCGTTTGAGGCATTGTCTGGTAGGAAGTGTCTATCCTCGATTTTATGGGCTGACGTTGGAGAAGGTCATTTGATAGGACCTGAGTTAGTACAAGAGACTACTGAGAAGATCTTGCAGATTAAGGATATACTTAAGGCTGCACGTGATCGTCAGAAAAGTTATGCCGATGAGAGGAGGAAGCTTCTAGAATTTAGTGTAGGTGACTATGTCTTGCTCAAAGTGTCGCATTGGAAAGGTGTGGTACGCTTTGGGAAGAAAGGGAAGTTAGCACCTAGGTTTGTTGAACCATTTGAGATTTTTGAGAAAGTAGGCCCTGTGGCCTATCGGTTAGATTTTCCTGAGGAGTTGAATGGTGTTCATGACACGTTCCACGTGTCGAACCTTAAGAAGTGTTTGGCTGATCCAACACTAAAAGTGCCTTTGGATGAGATCCAAGTTAATGCTAAGTTAAATTTTATAGAAGAGCCTGTAGAAATTTTAGAAAGAGAGTTTAAGAAGTTGAAGCGTAGTAGTATTGCCATCGTCAAGGTTCGGTGGAATTCGAAACGTGGTCCTAAATTCACGTGGGAGCGTGAAGATCAGATGAAATTGAAATACCCGCATTTGTTTAGTGATGTTAGTATTTGAATTTTGGGGACGAAATTCTTTTAAGGGGGTAGAATGTAACCTTTGCCCTTTTTGTGTTCTGAATATTTCATTAATAGTCCTTTGACTATTTGACTTTTGTCAGTTTATTTAGATTTTGTACCGTGTTGACGGTGGCGATTTTATGAGACATGTGATGATTTGAGATGTATTGTGATTAATAATCTTTTTTGAAAGGTATTATTGTGTTATGTGTACTCCGGGTGGTTTGACCCGTGAATTTTGAGAAATGCCAAAAAACAAGTCTGACACGTCCGTTAATGTCCAAATTGAATTTTGAAGAGTTTCAAGTGTAAATATGGCAAGTGAATACTCTAAGTTAATGGGAAAATATTTTTAAGGTGAATAAGAATGCTTTTTAACTTTGGGGTAAATGTTACAGTTGAGTTTTACGAGCTTTTAAGTGGTTTCAACATGAAAAGAAAGGCCCGAGACTCCCTTGGATCCCTTGGCCGGTTATGGGAAGGATAGGGAACAACATGGCTAGTTTTTAGGAGTTGTGTCCAAAGGTGTACACATATATTCCATATGCTAAGAGATTTCCACTCATTTTCATTTCATTTCAAAAAAAATAATAAACACACACTTGTGTGTGTCTTGTGTTCGTCCGCCACCTACAACACACACACTCGTAATTTTTGAATTTTGATCAAGAAAACATGAAGACATAAATATTTGGGGTTGATTCTAGTGTTTGGTTATTCATTTAAACAACGTTTGGGTTGTCCGGTTCATGTCGAAATCTACAAATTTGAAGATTTTCTTGTAAGTTTTCAAATTTAAATTTTGTTTGTCCTTTTGGGTTTATTTTGATGCATAGATGTTAGTTGTACAAGTTGATCGTTGTGAAAATTGATTTTTGGAAGCAAAACGAAAGAAAAGGGTGTGTTTGGTTCATGTAATAAAAGAAAGAAAAAGAGGGTTTTTGTAGTTTTGATGTTGTGGTCGTGATGGTTGAATAATATATGATGCTAGAATGCTTATTTTTAATAGTAGCTTGTATGGCTTATTCGGGCTTATTTTTAAGCTATTTCTTGGCTTATTTAAGCTTATATGCCACGTGTAGATTCCCAAAATCACTAGGAAAGTGATTTTTGATTATTTTGTATTATGGTGTATGTGTGGACTATTTTTGAGGCTTATGGTAGTAACCAAAAGCGATACGTAGCTTATTAGCTTATTTTAAAGCTTAATATACGTATTTTGGAGTTTTTGGACTCACGGCCCAACAAGTCTATTTGAGTCGCAGCTTAATAGGAGGGCTTATTGTGGTCCGGATTATTTCTACATATAAGTATATACTTACATATGTAAATGGACCTTGGTTTTGGACTTAAAAAGTATTTTGGACTTATAAATGTCCTAATGGACCCTTGTTGGGCATTGAGGTCCAATAAGCGGTATTTGGTTATGTTGAGAGTTTTGGTGGACTTTTTGAAAGCGAAATGTGTTTACAAAGTGATATTGATCGTTATTTTGGGGAAAACGTTTTGGTGAAAGTTAAAGTTTGAGATTTTAGAATTTTGTCGAAAAGTGTCGAATTGTGAAAAGTGTTTGGAAATTAAGGTTTGAAACCTTGGAAAAATGTTGTAAACACGTACGGGTCATGTCAAAATTTCGTAAAATGTTTATACTTAGAAATTTTCTTAAAAACGTGATTTTTGATTTTTAATAATAAAATAATATTTAATTATTTTATTTATTTTCACTAAAAGACAAAAAATATAATTTTTTCTCAAAACTTATCTAATGTGATTATTATGAGTAAACGTTTAGTTTTCAACCATATAATGATTATTTTGAAGTGCCTAAGGTGTACCGAATGGACTTGTCGAGATATATTTATAATTAATAATTATAAATATTTATTATATTATGTAACACCCTCAAATTGGGTCGCAGCGGAATAAGGGTCCGGGGCGTGTTACTTCTCAGATCAATAACACAAGATGTATATAGAATGACCAAAAAGTCGTTTAAAACTGATACATTGGATTTAACAAAGTATTTGTTACATAAGCCGAAGCTTCACTTGTCCACTTGTTCAAAATACAAAGATTTCTAGCCCATAACAGTTATACAAAATATAATGCGACAAAATCTTTAATACATGATATCCAAATCAAAACCACCAATGTATCCCTTGCACCTCGTGCTTACTGATCCCCTGAAAAACATTGCTTTAAAACGTCAACAATAATGTTGGTGAATTCATAGGTTTGATAAATCATATATTGTAGGACCACAAGATTTCCCAAGTGTATGATAATGCAACAGATGCAGACATCATATAAATGTAATTACGTTGCCCTAAGCTCATGACACTGAAGCTCGACATAAATGAATACCATATAAATGGCCTACATTGCCCGTGATGATGTTCTAACCCGCAACATCCTATGTTCGACATGGTATACGTTCGTTTGCCCAGTGATAGCTAATCACCCGAACGGGGATGTCAATCCCAATAGATCTATTCATAACATTCGCGCTCACAATCCAGTAACTGACAGTTCATGATAATGGGCTCAACTAGGGTTATCGCTACTTAGGCAACACGTAATCATAATATAAAACTTAACCACTTGTGTCCAATTATAAAACATTGCATGTTTCTCACCCCAAAAACTTGTAAAACAAATCATGTAAAACGTGGGGCTATGAACTCACCTTGAGTGAGCGAATATCAAGTGTATCACAGAAAATGCGTCACGGTAATGATCGAGTGCAACCTAATCCAATATAGGTCGTATAAGTACTAATCACATTGGGTAAATACTACCATATATAATTCTATATAGCTAATCACCATCTAATTGATTTGGAGATTTTGGATTAAGTTTGGTTATGGTCCCCTGCGAGGGCATATGAATAAATGTAAGAGATTTGTGGATTTTAGTTGCGATTTAGGACATCACTTGAGTTTGTTCAAGGTTGATGGTCTTCATAGCACTTGGAGTTTATGCAATGTAGTTTTCTCTATTTTTGTACCTTGTGTTATGATTGATCATTATGTTGCATTCCCGAGTTTCTGCCATTGTCGGGGTGTGACAGATTGGTATCAGAGCCAAGGTTATAGAGAACTAGGTGGATTGGCCTAGACTATAACCTAAGATCCGTCGTTTAGTTGCGTATAGGATCTATGTGTGCGGTGTTTCGCTTTTGGTGTGCCTTTGTGTGTTCTTGGTTTGGTGCCTTAGTTATGTCAGTCATTGAAATGAGTGGGCTCAATATTGAATATGAATGGGAAAGGATGCGAATATAAGTACGGTGGCCAACGTAATTATAAGCGTGTCACAACTCACTCATACTTGGTATTGTTGTTCACACAAATCGATGTTGACACCGTAGGGTGGTGTTGCGCGTATATTTGGTTTTGTATAGTAAGATATTCGATGAATGTGTGCGAGTCTTCCCACTTACCTAACGTTTCCCATGTTCTCCCTCGTATAGATAATGCCGCCAAGGATGAGAACCCGAAGTGCTGGCCGGCCTGCTGCCGAATCACTAGGAGGGGGAACGGGTGAACGGGTTAGTAGAGGTGGAAGGGGTAGAAGACCTAGGGAAGGTAATGATGAGCGTGTTGATGAATTGAATGGTCGAGGTAATGACCAAGGTAGGGGAGCTAATAGGGGTGTAGAGGGAGCTAATGGGAATGTAGGGGGAGCCAATGGGGGTGCACCCGACTTCCCAACGATCATTGCCCAGCAATTGCGAAACCTCTTACCCGCCATGTTGGCCCAGGTTAGTAACCAAGGGAATGTTGGAAATTAGAATGGTAATGTGGTTAATGAGAACGTTCAGGGGAACGTTGGGAATGTGATAGTGAATGGCAACCGGGTAGGTTGTTCATATAAGGAATTTTTAGCGTGTAACCCTAAGGAATATGATGGTAAGGGAGGTGCTGTAGCCCTCACTCGTTGGATTGAGAAAATGGAATCTGTGCATGATATGAGTGGTTATAGTATTTACAAAAGGTGAAATACACTTGCTGGCTCATTATGAGTGAGGCTTAAAAGTGTGGAAACTCTCAGATCCGCACGCTAAGTTGGGAAGTTGCTGTTAGTATGTCATGGAATGACTTTAAGTGTATGATGATACAAGAGTTTTGTCCTAGTCATGAGATGCAAAAGTTAGAATCTGAGTTGTGGAATCACGCCATGGTCGGGGCTGGCCATGCTGCGTATACTGATAGGTTTCATGAGTTGGCTAGGTTAGTTCCACATTGGTAACCTTTATGAGAGTAGGGATGAATTGAGAGGTATGTGTATGGCCTTGCTCCACAAATTCGTAGGATGGTAGCAGCAACGGGGCCAAAGACTATGCAAAAGGCTGTGTAGATTTCTGGTGCACTGACTGATGAGGCTGTTAGGAATGGAACAATTAAGAAGGTTGAGAAGAGAGGAAATGTAGGGGACCTAGCTAGGTTAGAATGAAAACGGGTTAATATAAGAGGACTAGGACTATGAATGATTTTGCTACTACTGTGAACCCTGTATGGAGAGAGAATACGGGTACTTGGCCCAAGTGTACCACTTGCAACTCCTACCATGCGCCCGATGGACCTTGTCGCATATGCTTCAATTGTAACCGCCCGGGTCATTTGGCAAGGGATTATAGGGGTGTGCCGAGGAATGTGAATCTTGTCAATGCTAGAAACCCGACTGTTAGGGCATGTTATGAGTGTGTTAGTACCGACCATGTTAGGCCAGCTTGTCCTAGATGGAATAGGGTACAAGGACCGGTAGGAAACCGTCCAAACCAAGTTGTTGCTAATAACGAGGGTCAGGGTCGTGGAAACCAATGGAACCAGGCTAGGGGTAGGGCATTCATGTTGGGAGCAGAGGAAGCTCGCCAAGATCCGAACATTGTGACGGGTTGTTACTTTTGAACAACACTTTGCTTACTTATTTGACTTCTGTGTCCGACTATAGTTTTGGTTTCAACTACCTTCGTACCTCTGTTAGGCCTTAGAGACAACAACTTAGGTTTTCAATATATGGAGATTGAAATAGACAGCGGGGGAGGTCAACTAGTAGAGATTGGATAACGACTTATTAAGGGGTTGCAAACTATAAAATCGAGGGTCATATCTTTGAACCTAGATCATAATACCTTTTGGACATGGGAGTTTTGATGTGATTATTTGTCTAATTTTAAATCTGAAATAATTTTCCATGAGAAGGTAGTGAGGATAGCACTACCGGATGGCAAGGTGCTTAGAGTAGTAGGAGAGAGACTGGATGAAAAAGCAAGATTGTTGATGAGCGCTAAGGCTAGTGATAAGAAACAAGAAAAGATTGTTGTGGTTAGAGATTTTCTTAAGGTATTTCTGGATGATCTATCAGGATTACCGCCTATTCGGGAAATTGAGTTTTGGATTGAGTTAACCCCTGGAGCAATGCCGATAGCAAAGTCTCTTTATCATTTGGCACCTTTCTGGCAATTGAGGAGTTTTCGGGACAACTCAAGGAACTCTAGGACAAAGGTTTCATTCGACCAAGCTCATCGCCTAGGGAGCGTGGGTGCCCCCCCCCCCCCCCCCCCGGGCTATTGTTTCGTTAAGACGAAGAATGGTTCCTTTAGGATATGTATTAACTATAGAGAATTGAATAAGTTGACTGTTAAGAATCTATTATCACTAATAGAATAGATGATCTATTTGACAATGCAGGGTCGCAGTTTTTTCTCTAAGGATAAATCTTAGTGGATACCATCAGCTGAGAGTGCATGAGGATGACATTCCAAGGACTGCATTTAGAACTCATTAATTGGACCTTGAGTTCAATGTAATAACCTTTGGTTGAATAATGCCACCAGCAAATATTATCTGGACTTGATGAATAGAGTTGTAGCCGTATCTTGATAAGTTTGTAATAGTGTTTATAGGCGATATCTTAATCTACTTTAAGAATCAGGAGGAGCATGTAGAACACTTAAGGTTAGTCTTAGAACTGCTCAAAAAGGAGAAACTGTATGCTAAGTTTTCTAAGTGTGAATTCTAGTTATGAGAAGTACAGTTTCTTGGGCATGTGATAAATGGTAATGGGATTCATGTGGACCCTAGTAAGATTGAAGCTGTTAAGAATTGGAAAGCCCCTAGAACTCTGACTGAGGTTCGTTCGTTCCTAGGATTGGTTGGATATTACCGTAGGTCCATTGAGAACTTTTCTAAGATAGCTAAGTCTCTCATTATCTTGACTTATAAAAGTAAGACTTTTAATTGGGGTGAGGAACAGGAATATGCATTTCAGACCTTAAAGGATAAGTTGTGTAATGCGCCTGTTCTAGCTCTTCCCAATGGATCGAAAGATTTTGTAGTATATTGTGATGCGTTGTCACGAGATTAGTTTTTTGGAGTAGGTTGTGTGTTAATGCAGAGAGGTAAAGCGATAGCCTATGCGTCTAGGCAGTTGAAAATTCATGAGAATAATTATACTACCCATAATTTAGAGTTGGGTGCGGTTGTGTTTGCACTTAAGATCTAGAGACATTATCGGTATGGGATAAAGTGGTTCATTCTAATACGGATCAAAAGGAGTCTTTCAGCAATATCTTTATCAGAAAGAGTTGATTATTGCGACAGCGTCGCTGGATAGAGTTGTTTAGTGAATATAACTGTGAAATTTGCTACCATCCTGGTAAGGTGAATGTGGTGGCTGATGCCCTGAGTAGCAAAGAAAGAGTAAAGTCTAAGAGAGTTAGAGCTATGAATATGATCCTTCAGTCAAGTATCAAGGATAGGATACTGACGGCTCAGAAGGAGGCTGTGGATGAATCTGTAGGATTGTTGAGAGGTTTGGATGAGATGATTGAACTTAGGAATGATGGAGCGTTGTATTACCTGGATTGAATATAGGTGCCTTTGAAGGGTGATATGAGAACCATGATAATGGACGAAGCCCATAAGTTAAAGTAATCTGTACACCCAGGACCTAATAAGATGTATTATGATTTGAGAGATATGTATTGGTGGCCTGGAATGAAAAAGGATATAGCTGAGTATGTTAGTAGGTGTTTGACGTATTTAAGAGGTTAAGGCTGGTGCATCCAAAGGCCTCTGGGCTTGCTCCAGCAACCTGAGATTCCCGTGTGGAAATGGGAAGGGATAGCTATGGATTTTGTGACTAAGTTGGCTAGGACTAGTAGTGGGTATGACACAATCTGGGTTATTGTGGACCGATTGACCAAGTCTGCTCATTTTCTACCTGTGCGTGAGGATTATAAGATAGATAGATTGGTTAGATTGTATTTGAATGAGAAGTGCCTAGACATGGTGTGCAATCTCCCCCCCCCCCTCCCCCCCGATATATATCGGATCTTAATAGTCGTTTCACATCAAGGTTTTGGCCAGTCAATGCAAGATGCATTTAGGGACTCGCTTAGATATGAGTTACGACTTCTTCACCCTAGGACGTATGGTCAGCAGTGAGCGTATATTCAGACTTTGGAAGACATGCTTAGAGCGTGTGTCTAGATTCGGGAGGGAAGTTGGGATGTTCATCTTCCATTAGTTGAGTTTTCGTATAACAATAGTTATCATTCTAGTGTGAGATGTGCGCCGTTTAAGGCATTGTATGGTAGGAAGTGTCATTCCTCGATTGTGTAGGCTGACGTTGGAGAAGGTCAGTTGATAGGACCTGAGTTAGTGCAGGAGACTACTGAGAAGATCTCGCAGATTAAGGATAGACTTAAGGCTGCGCGTGATCGTCAGAAAAGTTATGCCGATAAGAGGAGGAAGCCTCTAGAATTTAGTGTAGGTGACTATGTCTTGCTCAAAGTGTCGCCTTGGAAAGGTGTGGTACGCTTTGGGAAGAAAGGGAAGTTAGCACCTCGGTTTGTTGAACCATTTGAGATTTTTGAGAAAGTAGGCCCTGTGGCCTATCAGTTAGATTTGCCTGCGGAGTTGAATGGTGTTCATGACACGTTCCACGTGTCGAACCTTAAGAAGTGTTTGGCTGATCCAACACTAAAAGTGCCTTTGGATGAGATCCAAGTTGATGCTAAGTTAAATTTTATGGAAGAGCCTGTAGAAATTTTGGAAAGAGAGTTTAAGAAGTTGAAGCGTAGTAGGATTGCCATCGTCAAGGTTCGGTGGAATTCAAAACGTGGTCCTGAATTCACGTGGGAACGTGAAGATTATATGAAATTGAAGTATCCGCATTTGTTTAGTGATGTTAGTATTTGAATTTCGTGGACGAAACTCTTTATAAGGGGTAGAATGTAACCTTTGTCCTTTTTGTGTTCTGAATATTTCATTAATAGTCCTTTGACTATTTGACTTTTGTCAGTTTATTCTTGATTTTGTACGTGTTGACTGGTGGATTTTATGAGGACAAGAGATGATTTGAGGTTTATTGTGATTAATAATCCTTTTTGAAAGGTATTATTGTGTTATGTGTATTCCGGGTGGTTTGACCTGTGAATTTTGAGAAATGCCAAAAAACAAGTTGACACGTCCGTTATTGTCTAATTTGAATTTGAGAGTTTACAAGTGTAAATTATGCAAGTGAATACTCTAAAAAAAGGGTTAATGGAAAATTTTAAGGTGAATAAGAATGCTTTTTAACTTTGGGGTAAATGTTACAGTTGAGTTTTACGAGCTTTTAAGTGGTTTCAACATGAAAAGAAAGGCCCGAGACTCCCTTGGATCCCTTGGCCGGTTGTGGGAAGGATAGGGAACAACATGGCTAGTTTTTAGGAGTTGTGTCCAAAGGTGTACACATATATTCCATAAGCTAAGAGATTTCCACTCATTTTCATTTCATTTCAAAAAAAATAATAAACACACACTTGTGTGTGTCTTGTGTTCGTCCGCCACCTACAACACACACACTCATAATTCTTGAATTTTGATCAAGAAAACATGAAGACATAAATATTTGGGGTTGATTCTAGTGTTTGGTTATTCATTTTAAACAACGTTTGGTTGTCGGTTCATGTCGAAAATCTACAAATTTGAAGATTTTCTTGTATGTTTTTCAAATTTAAATTTTGTTTGTCCTTTTGGGTTTATTTTGATGCATAGATGTTAGTTTGTACAAGTGATCGTTGTGGGAAATTGATTTTTTGGAAGAAAACGATAAGAAAAGGGTGTGTTTGGTTCGTGTAATAAAAGAAAGAAAAAGAGGGTTTTTGTAGTTTTGATGTTGTGGTCGTGATGGTTGAATAATATATGATGCTAGAATGCTTA
The DNA here is from genome assembly GCA_026074375.1 of Tanacetum coccineum. Taxonomy (NCBI): domain Eukaryota; kingdom Viridiplantae; phylum Streptophyta; class Magnoliopsida; order Asterales; family Asteraceae; genus Tanacetum; species Tanacetum coccineum. The sequence continues at coordinate 12,814 of BQNB010108302.1, forward strand.
TTTTTTATAGTAGCTTGTATGGCTTATTCGGGTTTATTTTTTAAGCTATTTCTTGGCTTATCTATGCTTATATGCCACGTGTAGATTCCCAAAATCACTAAGAAAGTGATTTTTGATTATTTTGTATTATGGCGTATGTTGTGGACTATTTTTGAGGCTTATGGTAGTAACCAAAAGCGATACATAGCTTATTAGCTTATTTTAAAGCTTAATATACGTATTTTGGAGTTTATGGACTCATGGCCCAACAAGTCTATTTGAGCCGCGGCTTAATGGGAGGGCTTATTGTGGTCCGGATTATTTCTACATATAAGTATATACTTATATATGTAAATGGACCTTGGTTTTGGACTTAAATAGTATTTTGGACTTATAAATGTCCTAATGGACCCTTGTTGGGCCTTGAGGCCCAATAAGCGATATTTGGTCATTTTGAGAGTTTTGGTGGAATTTTTGAAAGCAAAATGTATTTACAAAGTGATATTGATCGTTATTTTGGGGAAAACGTTTTGGTGAACGTTAAAGTTTGAGATTTTAGAATTTTGTTGAAAAGTGTCGAATTGTGAAAAGTGTTTGGAAATTAAGGTTTGAAACCTTGAAAAAACGTTGTAAACACGTACGGGTCATGTCGAAATTTCGTAAAAAGTTTAAAACGTGATTTTTTATTTTTAATAATAAAATAATATTTAATTATTTTATTTATTTTCATTAAAAGACGAATAATATAATTTTTCTCGAAACTTTTCTAATGTGTTTATTATGAGTAAATGTTTCATTTTCAACCGTATAATGATTATTTTGAAGTGCCTAAGGTGTACCGAATAGACTTGTCGAGATATATTTATAATTAATAATTATAAATATTTATTATATTATGTAACACCCTCAAATTGGGTCGCAGCGGAATAAGGGTCCGGGGCGTGTTACTTCTCAGATCAATAACACAAGATGTATATAGAACGACCAAAAAGTCGTTTAAAACTGATACATTGGATTTAACAAAGTATTTGTTACATAAGCCGAAGCTTCACTTGTCCACTTGTTCAAAATACAAAGATTTCTAGCCCATAACAGTTATACAAAATATAATGCGACAAAATCTTTAATGCATGATATCCAAATCAAAACCACCAATGTATCCCTTGCACCTCGTGCTTACTGATCCCCTGAAAAACATTGCTTTAAAACAGTCAACAATAATGTTGGTGATTCATAGGTTTGATAATCATATATTGTCTCATCACTATCTATCTTTTTTGGACCACAGATTTCCCAAGGTGTATGATAATTGCAAATCAGATGGCAGACATCATATAAATGTAATTAGGTTGCCTAAGCTATGACACTAAAAGCTCGACGTAACTATGAATACCATATAAATGGCCTACATTGCCCGTGATAATGTTCTAACCCGCAACATCCTATGTTCGACATGGTATACGTTCGTTTGCCCAGTGATAGCTAATCACCCGAACGGGGATGTCAATCCCAATAGATCTATTCATAACATTCGCGCTCACAATCCAGTAACTGACAGTTCATGATAATAGGCTCAACTAGGGTTATCGCTACTTAGGCAACACGTAATCATAATATGAAACTTAACCACTTGTGTCCAGTTATAAAACATTGCATGTTTCTCACCCCAAAAACTTATAAAACAAAAGCATGTAAAACGTAGGGCTATGAACTCACCTTGAGTGAGCAAATAACAAGTATATCACAAATAATGTGTCACGCAAATCGTCAGATGAAACCTATTTAATTTAAGGTCGTAAAAGTACCATGTACTTCGATTAACCAATATCATATATTCCTATATAGATCATCATACTATCGTTCGGGCTATCATAATTAAGAGGTCATGTAGTGAACATATGAGGAGCTAGGACACCTTAAATAGTAAATCCAACAGCTCGTCGATACGCCACCCCTAAGAGGCCTCATTAAGAAACTCCCTAGTAATATAGCACTTTGCTTAACTAATACCACATATAGGTCAATATAGTTCAATCACCATCTAATTGTTTTGGTAAAATTGTGTTTAATAAGTAAAAACGTTTATAATTACCATTTTAGTAAATATAGCATAACTTTTGCGTTTTAAGCCCAATTTTGACGTTTCTTATGCCCACGCTTTTGTACTAAGACGAGTGATCAAAATATTACATTTTTAATTTTTCAACATTCTGTGATGAATAGTGTTTTTACTATTCACAATAGCTATAAACTCGTTTTTACGTTTCAATTAGCGTAAACTCGTAAATGTCGTATCTTATTCGTTATAGCTCCGTTTTTAGCGATTCTTTCAAGCACGTTCTCATAATTGAAAGTTCTATTGATTTATGAGGTTTACAAAAATAAAAGTTTCTGTCATGAATAGTACTTTTATAAAAATAGTTTTATAAAACCCGGTATTAACGTAAATCGTATTTTTTCGTATCTTTTTCGTTATTGATTCGTTTTTTGAGTTTCTTACCTTTTTTCGAATCGTCATGAGTCGTATTGTTTTTATAAAGTGTCAAACCCCCTGTTTAAAATACGAAATACAAACAGCCCCTTTATAATTAATAAGTATACTTTGATATAAAACTTGTTTTATGTACTTTTCACTTTAGTAGTATACCGTAAATCCTTTATAACCATATTTGACATATGTGATACTTATATTAATGTCCATTAGTCCAAGATCACAAGTTCATATCATATGAAAAAGTGTTAAAAATCATAATCACATGTAAGTTATCCATTTAACATGTTTAAACCCTAAATGGTGATTTAACTATATAGAACATATATACTTATAAAAATGAGAAAATTAAAGACATAAAGGTTTATAGATAACCTTAAAGTGATGTATGATGATGAGATATACAATCTAAACCCTTGTTTAGATTTTTAAACCAAGCTTGCAAACAAGAAAACCCTAGTTTTCTAATTATAAACCCTAGCTTCCTTTTCTTGATAAATACTTGTAAAGGCTTGATCAAACCTTCAAATCATCTTAGTAGGTCTTAGAAATGTTGTGTGTATGCTTGTATAAGTGGTATAAAAGTTTGTGTGGGTTGGTTATAATGAGGGTTTTGAGCCGTGGGCTCATAAGAGAGAAATGGGAGAGTTTTGTTGATTTTTGCAAAGTGTTTTGTGTTGTATGAGTACTTACCACTAGTATGCATGTATATATGACATAAGACTAGTCAAAGGGACATGGTGAGGGTCTTAAGGAGTCCATAGTCTTGGTATTTGGTCAAAGAGATAAGGAAAGATAGGTTTAATGGCATAGATGTTATACAAAGACCAATTTGTCAAAATTCTTGATATTTCTTTGTATCATTTGCTCCATATCAGGCCAATAAGAGATATATATGATATATTTTTGTAGTTTTTATGTATTGGGTATAAATATGGGTATTTGTTGAAGCGTAGAAAAGTTTTGGTGGTTCTGGGTATGCCTACATGCAATTTATCGCAAAACGTAATCAATTTACGCAACCAATAAAAATACAATGAACAAAGTTAATAATTATCATTAAAATAATTACTTAACACTTGCTTGATGTAAACATTTAATCGTTTGATGTCCGTTTACATTGAACGCTATGTTTTAGCTTACGCGATTTAACTTAACGTTTACGAATTAAAAGCAAACGCGTACAATACAAAAGATACATTATGAATTTATTGACGACATCAATGACCCTAAAACGCGGGGTGTTATACTTTTGGTCTCAGAATTCTATGAATTCTTCAGATCCTAGTCATTCTTATAGACCCACCAAAGTAGAGGTTCCAAAAGAACTTCCTAAAGTCAGCATGGTAAATACGAGTTTGAAGAAACTTAAACACCATCTTGTTGGTTTTGATGTGGTTGTCAAAGAAAGAACCATAGCCATAGCAATCACTGAGGGCTTGTAAGGGTTTGAACATACAAAATCTTGTTTTAGGGATGAAATTATTCCATTCGTAAAAGCTCTAAAGGACATATTCAATACATTCGATCAATATTTAATTGATGAACTTACTGAAGTCCAAAATGTCTTTCATCAAATGGAACAGGCTGTAGAACAACATCTTTTAGAGTCCAAAATGTTAGAAGTTAAAATGAATCAAGTTTTAAATGAGAACGAATGAATTTTGGAACAAGTCATTAACAAAGATATAGTAAGCATAAATATAAAATCTACTGTGGATAATGCTTATGTGAATGTGCATGAATGTAAAAAGTGTGTCAAACTTGAGACTGAGATTCTCAACAAAAAGGATTTCCTTGAAAAGAGACTTATGATAAACTGTTCAGAAGTTATACAACTCTTGAAAAACATTTCATCTCTTTAGAATTTGATACTCAACTTAATCAGGAAAATTTTCAATGGGACAATTCTGTTTCAAATCAATGTGCTCCAAATTTTGATCAATACTTTAAATTAAATGAATTGAAAGCTCACTCACAAGAAAAAGAAACGGTCATAAAGAAGTTGAAAGAGAGAATGTTGATCCCAATAGAATAGATCTTGCTTAGCTTGTATAAGGCTAAGTTGTATTGAATAAATCCAAAACAACTATGATAGAAACTTTGATTGTGAATATCAAAGACTATGCGGAATCTAGTCAATGATACTAAGAAGAATTTCAATGAAACAGTAATGAACGAGATCAATAACAAACAGTTTACCAAACTTTTAGCCTCAATATAATACGAACGCTCTTAATAGTGTTAGGGTTTACAAAACCTTAAAGCTATGACAATTCTATGAATGACTCAATTTGATACTTTGAAACTGATACATAGAATTCTATACCATAAGACCTCCTTTTATACACCAAGGAGTCCTAATAGGATTACAATATTTTCCTAAATTATCATGATCTTCTAAACAAATAACTTATACGTATCTTTTACAAAAATATCTCATACATATCCCATAAGCAATCTTTATCTTTTCTCTGAGAAGTCTTTATCCTTTCAGCAGTTGTAATCTTTCAGCAGTTGTAACTTTTATACCAACAGCATTAACTTTCAACACCAGCAGTAGTAACTTTTATACCAGCAGAACTAACTGTGTACAAGCAACATTAACTACTTAGAAAGTTTTCTTCAATCTTCACCATCAGTACTAAGTTACACTAGCAGTATTAACTTTACTCTAGCAGTACTAATATTACTAGCATTAGTAACTAGCAGTAGTAATATACACTAGCAGTAGTAACTTACACTAGCAGTACTAACTACTTAGCATATTTTTCATTAAGATTACAAACAACACTAATTTATGCTTAGTAGCAGTAACTAATACCTTAACAGCAGTAACTTCAAGAAGACTTTTAATCCCAACAATCCTCCCCTAAACTTGATATTCTTCTTCAAAATCCTTAAGTTTCATTAAAAGCTTCATCAATCACTAGGAGGATGCTTCCAAACACTTCGTTGATTCTTGAGCTTCTTTGTCATAAGCTTAAGAAGTTGATAAAACATTTCATTACAATGATCAGCTTGCAGCTTCTTATTCAGCATTTTTGTGATTGTAGCAGGTGTAAGGGGATATCTCTTCTCTACTAACATAAAGACATGCAGACTTTGAAACCTCACAAAGTGTACTCCACATGAATCAAATAGCTTCCAAACCAACACTTTGTTTCCTTGTAGATTCCTCTACACTGCATCTTCTACATGATGCTCAAACATTGTCTTCAAATCACCCCATAGTACTCTCTTATATCCCCATTTTGGTCTTGTATATCTATGCTTAGCTTTTACTAATTTCCATAGAGTTTCCAAATCTTTCCTGTCAAAACTTTTAAGCATCTGAATCATTGATGAGTACCTCTTTGAATTTCCATCAGCTCTTATGATTTGATAGTTGCTGATCTTTCCTTTTTAATGATCCTGTAGTCAACAATGCTTGGAGGCTTAGTAGCTAAAGGTATAGCATCAACTGCTACTTCCTCTTCATCAGGAACAATTTTCATCATACTTTGAAGCTTAGATGTTTCTTGATCATCATCTACCTTCTACTTCATTGCATTCTTTTATTCTAGCTCATCACCTGCTCTTTTTGAACTTTCTTCTTCTCTTGTCTCACTGCCTTCTACCAATTAAGTATCCATGTCTACAAATGTATTTACCCTTTTCATAGCTTTCTCAAATAAATCTTGAACATTAGAAAAGGACTTGTTCTTCAAATCTTTGGGCTTCCATGTTTTTTAGATAAGTAGTCATGATACTTCTTTGTTGAGATTTGGTAGGTGGTTTGTTCCTCTTTTCCTCTGCTCTCTTAGCTGCAAAGTGTTTCTTTCTTGCTTCTAAGAGTTGTACAAACAACTTTGATTTCTCTTCAACAGTCAACTCTTCTTGATCCTCTGCTTGTAGTCTTTAAGCCATTTCATAATCAGTCTCAAACTTATCCTAAATGTCATTCCATTCTTTAATCAAACCTACATTGGCTTCATCTTTTTCCCTTGCAAGCCTTACTTCCTTATCAAATTCATCTTGTAATCTTATAGCTTCTTGTTCATCAAAGCTAATTTGATCTTTCTTCTTCATCTTCAAAGGTTCTTCAACCATTATACCTTTACCCTTATCCTTTAAAGGAATTGTTGTTGTTGTTATTCCTTCACTTGGCTCTTGCATAACAACCCCTTTTGTCTTAGGTCTTGCACTCTTCAACTCTGCCAGTGTTTGAGCCAAAGTAAGTTCAACAGTAGTTATTGTAGCAGCAGTTGGATTGGCAGTACTAACTTCAACATTAGCAGCAGTAACTACTTCATCAGCAGTAGTAACTAGATCAGCAGTACTAACTTTATTTTCAGCCATATCCTGTCTTGCAAACACTTCTTCATCACTAAAAACACTTGTATCAAACATATCTTCATCATGAACATTCTCTAGGGTGATGTCTTCATCAACATCAATATCATGAATTTTCCTCCCCTGTTTGGAGGCATCATCCTCACCCAAACCTTCATCCTTAGAGGATATAACCCTAGCACTTAAACCAACCCTATACAATCTTCTAAGCCTGTGAGTTCTTGACCTTTGTTTCTTCTCAAGCTTCTTGACCCTCCTTTTAAGCTGTCAATCTCCAGTGCCTGAGTGGTCTTTGTGTTTTCCAAATCAAGAACCCTGTTTTGTAAGTTGGTACATAGTGTCATCATTTCTTTAAGTTTCAGTCTATCCTCACCACTTAGAAGTGGATCATTGGAATGTGTAGGTATATTCTCCTCATTAATCGCCTCCTCTGCTATATTGTCACTAGGAACACTAGATTGAGGTATCTGAGTGTCCTTCTTCTTGGGCTTCCTTGGTTTATGTTTCTTTTGGGGTTGAGATGATGATGGTTGAGCAATGGTGGGTGTGTGTTAGGGATCAGTAGGATTTGCTAAACCTTCATCCTGTTTTTGTTGAGCTTGTACCATCATGGTTGGAAATAAGGGTGTTACTCTTCCAGAAAAACCTTTTCCTTCCCTTTTTATGTTCCTAAAAACCTTCTTGGTGTGGGAGGGTGTAACATAAATCCTTTTATGATTTGACATATCACCAACTTGTTGATTCACAAACATTTGTACAGATCTTAGATACATAAAAATTTTGTTCACATTATACACATTCTTCACCATACTATCAAAAATATACTTGGAAAAGTTGAACTTTTGGTTTGTGGCTAGGCAAATAATTGTAGATGCCATAGTGCTACTAAATTCATTCCATGCAGTAGTCTTAGCACTTAGGCATTGCAGAATAGTATGAATCAAAAACTTCCATTGAGGAGAAAATAAAGCCTTATAAAATGTAAACTTCTGAGAAAGTTTTTCATACCCCATAAGTGTAAGCTGTTTAAAAATAGTAGCATTGGGTAGACAATTAACACCTTTAGCATCTTCCAGTTGAAGATCTCTCCTTATTGTGGATTCAGTGATGATAATCTTCTTCCCATCCACTAGGGCTTGTAACTGAACTTCCCCATTAACCGTTTTCGCCTTTGCAGTAGACCAGAACTGTTCAATGCACGATGTATATATAGTAGGATTAACGGTTAAAGCATACTTTATCAAACTTGTATTCAGAAAATCCACTATCTGTTCAAATCCTTCACTTTCAGCACATTTAGTCAAAAACGCGACTAAATTATGAGTATCAGCAAATTGTAAGGTCGTCATTATGTTGGGTTTTGATGATAAATGATGAAATTGAGTTAGGGTTAATGATTAGAGAGTGTATGAAAGATTGAAATCGATTAAATGATTGAATAAAACCCTTAGTCGAAGTATTTATAAAACTTCCCTCAACAACATTAACGTTCACCAACAGTTGTAAGTTATGCCTAGCAGCATTAACTTTCAATTGGTAGTAGTAAGTAACCTAGCAGTAGTAACTCAGTAGTAAATTAAGCCTAGCAGCATTAACTTACAACCAACAGTAGTAAGTTATGTCTAGCAGCATTAACTGTCACTAGCAACAGTAAGTTTATGCCTAGTAGCTTTAACTTTGAATCACCAGCATTAACTCCAATTCCTTTCTAATCAGCATTTCCATCATCAAATTAATATTTTAACTTACAAATTCTCTCTGTTTGTTTTTTATTTCTCTCAATTCTTTTAGCTCACAATTCTCTCTGTCTGTTTTTGATTTCTCTCAATTCTTTTAGCTCACAATTCTCTCTGTCTGTTTTTGATTTCTCTCAATTCTTTTAGCTCACAATTCTCTCTGTCTGTTTTTGATTTCTCTCAATTCTTTTAGCTCACAATTCTCTCTGTCTGTTTTTGATTTCTCTCAATTCTTTTACTCACCAAATCACTCTGTCTGTTTTTATCACACATCTCTCTTTCTGTTTTTATTCTCACCATTTTCATAATCAAGACTTTAAAGATTTAGCATTCCAATACTAGCAATCAGATATTGAAATCTACTTACATCAAATGCTTTTGTAAGCAAATCTGCAACATTCTTGTCAGTATGAATCTTGATCATTTGAATTAGCTTCTTTTCATTGGAATCTCTGATAAAGTGATGTCTAATCTCAATGTGCTTTGTTTTTAATGAAAAACAGGGTTCTTCACTACGCATATAGTACTCTCATTATCAATATAGATCTTTGTATGCATAAATCAATTGATTTTAAATCCAAAGCACTTGGCCATATCAACTTGAAACATCTACATATTCAGCCTCTATTATGGAATTAGCAACCACAATCTGCTTCTTACACTACTATGAAATCAATCTACATCCTAGGAATTGATAACCTCCTGTTGTGGACTTCCTATCTAAGCTTGCTCCTACATAGCCACTGTCAGTGTATGCCACCAAATCAAAAGGTGAATCCTTAGGATACCAAAGGCCTAATTTAGGTTGACCTTTAAGATATCTAAAAATTCTTTTCACAGCATGAAGATGTGACACTTTAGGGTTAACTTAGAATCTGGCACATACACATACAACAAACATTATATCTGGTCTTGAAGAAGTAAGATACATCAATGAGCCAATCATTGATCTATACATGTGTTCATCTACATCTTCACCATCTGCATCTTTGAGCAAAGGCTTATGGGTTTCCATGGGTGTGTTTGCTGTTTTGACATCACTAAAGCCAAATTTCTTCAAAATCTCAGTCACATACTTGTCTTGGCTTATAAAAATCCCATCTTCCTTCTGCTTCACTTGCAGTCCTAGGAAGAATGTGAGTTCACCCATAGAACTCATCTGAAACTTCTTATGCATCATCTTTTCAAACTCTGTGCATAACTTCTTCTTTGTAGACCCAAAAATGATATCATCTACATATACCTGTATTATCCGAATATCACCTTGGTCCCTCTTGATAAATAAAGTTTTGTCTATCGGTCCTCTCTGAAACCTATTTTCCAGTGGACAAGGTCTCATCTCAAGCTCTGGGAGCTTGATGCAATCCATAAAATGCCTTTTCTACTTTGTATACTCTGTCAGGGAAGTTTGGATCTTCGAATCCTGGTGGTTGACAAACATAGACTTCCTCTTCAATCTTACCATAAAGAAAATCACTCTTGACATCCATCTGGTACACCACAAAGTCTTTAAATAAGGCATAGGCTAAGAATAGCCTAATTACTTCAATTCTGGTAACAGGGGCAAAAACCTCATCATAGTCAATCCCTTCTTCTTGTGTGTACCCTTGAGCAACCAATCTTGCT
>BQNB010108303.1:0-19415 GCA_026074375.1 Tanacetum coccineum
GGCATTTTAAGTCCGTTTTTGGTTATTTTAGCTCGTTTTTAAAGGTAAAAGGTATGTGTAATTAAACACATACCTTAGCTATACTGGTTGGTTCTAACTGAGAAAGGAAGCAACCAAACAGACAATGAAGTTGATCTGTATGATTGGTCCTTTGTTGATTTTGAATATATCCAATGAAAGCACTTTCACCAAACTTGGATTTTTGAGCTCGGCTTCTTGTCATAACGGGAGACGCAAGATCACCAAGAATCTGAGACTGAGGATGAATTGTGTTCACCCTTTTTGTAGGAACTGGATTCACTTCCACAGCAGGTGCTAAATTTGTAAGAGTAGCACGAAAATCATCATCATACGAGGAAGATGTGAAGATGCCAGATGAGAGTTGATCCATGCACACATCAGAAGGGAGTGGAAAACGTGTGGTGTTTGCACTTGAGCCCAATGATTGACCAGGAGGAAGTGTAGACTCATCAGCATATACAGGGATGAAGTCAGCAGAAACAGATGAACTGACAGCAGGATTGCTCTCATCAGCAGGTTCAAAACTACCAGCAGGTTGAGAACTATCAGCAGGATTACCACCAGCAGGATCACTACCAGCAGAAGGACTTCCAGCAGATTCATCACCAGCAGAATTAATGGCAGCAGTATCCCTAACAGCAGAATCAATGCCAGCAGGATCCCTAACAGCAGAATCAATGCCAGCAGGATCCCTAACAGCAGAATCAATGCCAGCAGGATCCCTAACAGCAGAAACACCTTGGTTTCGAATTTCAGCTTCAGCTTGACATAGTATTTCTGCTGTTGCCTGTGAGAACAAATAACCATATCGTGCAGCTGCGTCCTTAGCTTCATATTCTTGTCTTTGAAGCTTAGCAAGCTCTTCTGCATAATCTGCATTGCGTTCCATAACACTAGGACCATTGCTTGATGAAGGACCTGAAAAACTCCACCATGTCAGAAGCTTCATTAACCTTTGTACCTGAAAAAGAGTTAGAAGGAAAAGAAGGAACAACTATGACTTGTTCATCACACTCCGAATCTGAATCAGCTTGTGTACCTGCATGTATGTTAGTATCTTGGGTACCTGCAGGTTGATTAGTTTTGAAACGAGTATAACCTAAAGAATCAGTCAAATAGTCAAGGTCAAAATACCACTCATGACCCAAACCCTGAACATTAGGTTTATCTTCAAGATATCTCAGATTAAGTGTTTCTTCTATCTTTTTGCTGGATAAATTGTAGACCCTATAAGCCTTACTATGAGCAGCATACCCAACAATAAAGCCTTCATCAGCTTTTCCCTCAAATTTTCCCAAGTGGTCACTGGTGTTAAGTATGGTCACAAGACACCCAAAAGGTTTAAGATGACTGATGTTGGGAACTTTCCCAGACACTAGTTCATAAGGTGTCTTGTTATGGGGTTTAGTCACTAGAACCCTGTTCAAAACATAACAAGCAGTACTAACTGCTTCTGTCCAAAACATGGTAGGCAACTTAGAGTCAGCAAGCATAGTTCTTGCTGCCTCTATGAGGGTTCTATTCTTTCTTTCAGCAACCCCATTTTGTTGTGGGGTTCTGGCATTACTGTAATCCCTTCTAATCCCCTTTGACCCACAGAGTTCAATTAATTTAGAAATTTTAAACTCTGTCCTATTGTCACACCTTATGGCTTTAACCTTTTTAGTTAACTGGTTTTCAATAAAAGTAATAAAGTCCTTAAGGATACCATATGTTTCATCCTTAGTCCCCAAAAAGAAAACCCAAGTAAACCTGCTAAAGTCATCTGTAACCACCAAGGAGTAGTACTTGTGATCAATGCTTCTGATGGAAGTAGGACCAAAAAGGTCCATGTGAAGTAACTGGAGAGGAGCAGAAATTGTGCTCACAGCAGTGATGGCCTTGTAAGAAGCCTTGTGTTGCTTTCCTTTGTTGCAGGCAACACAGTTGTACTCATTTGTGAAGAGTTTGGAGGGTAGCCCATTGACTAATCCATGCTTTGCCAGCTTGTTCATGTTTTTGAAGTTCACATGAGCCATCCTTCTATGCCATTTGGTAGACTCAACCAAAGATGCTTTTGCCAGCAAACAGGTGACATCTCTTTCAGGTTTGATGTCAGACAAATTGAAGCAGTAGAGATTGTTCCTTCTTGGAACTCTGAGAACCACCTGACTATTCTCAGGTAGTTGGAACTCCTTAGAGAGAACAAGACACTCTTTATCAGTGAAAAGGACTTTGTTCTTGGTATCACAAATTTGTGAAACAGAGAACAAGTTAAAGTTTTGAAGCTCTTCCACATAATAAACATTCTCAAAGTTCAATTTGGAAGTCCTTATAGTGCCTTTCCAGTGATTTTGCCATCTCCACCTCCAAAAGTCACAGTGCCTCCCATAATCTTCACAAAATCATCCAATTTCTCCTTATTGCCTGTCATGCTTCTGGAACAACCACTATCTACAATTCCTAAATCTCTATTCTTATGAGGATTTTCCTATAATGCATAATACAATACACATTAGAATACATGAGAGACCCAAGTCATTACTGACTTGGGCCTGCCTTATGGATCATTTAAGAGTTAAACCATGTAGATTGATGAGATCCACCATTGCTCTTGGATCTCCATTGCATATTTGGCCTTCGAATTCTCCAAGAATAACCTGCTGAGGGCTTAACAGCAGTTCCCCATCTTCCCTCATCCATATACATGTGGTTATAATAGCCAGGCCTACTAAAGTGTTGAAAATAATGGCTTGTTAGTCTGGTCATAGGTCGAGCAGCATAATTTTTCCAATCAACAGAAAATGGTCTACCAGCAGGAACATATGTTGGTCTATTCCTACTACCAGCAGGAACAGATGCTGCTTTTGGTACAAATGAGGGAATATTTGCAACATTATTCCACATAGGTTTATAATGCAATTCCAACTGTTTCTCATAAAAGTCACAATCTTTAATCAGATGAAATTTACTACCACAAACAAAACATGTCTTAGAACCAAAAGACTTTCTTTTACAAAAACTCCTACTGTTTACTCCACTCTTATTACATGAATTCCTAGGACGTTTTACATTCTACTTAAAAGAAAAACTAGAATTATCATTGGTGGAACTTGGTTGTTGGTCAGCAGTCTGTGACATTGATTGGAAAGCAACTGAACTAGGGGCAGAGGCTATAGGTTCATTGGTCTTGTAACTTGAGGACTTGACACTTGAAACACAGGATGCAAAGTCAGTGGTCTCTGAGTCTGAAGACTTGTCACTGTTATCACAAGAGACAAAGTCATTAGATACAGAGTTAGTATCAAAATAATTATTGGACTTTGAACCATAGGTAAACTGTGTATCATCAAGGTCAGGATTGTTGGAAGGAGGAATGAAAGTTCCTGTTATAAGAGGAGGAACAGCATGCATTCTAACAGCTTTGACAAACCTGTCATAGAGAGGTTTCTCTGCAACATCTTCAGGTGTTGTGTCAAAGATGCTAGGGCCAGAGGGATCAAACACCTCATCTGATCCAAAAGTTTCTCCAAATCCTAAACCAAATTTTGATCTTGAGGACATGGAGCTATGGATCAGTTTGTCCAGGTTTTTGGAAGAGTCCTTCCATTTGTCAAACCTTGCCTTAGTCTCCTCAAGTTGAACCTTATCATTCAGTTTTTCAAGTTTAGCCTGTTCATTCAGTTTCTCAGTATATTTTAACATGTTTGTTGTGTTTTCTAAATTAGCAGTTAAGATTCTAATTCTTTCTTCTAATGCTAGCTGATTACTTTGGTACCATCCCTTCTGTTGTTCTAAAGTTTGTAAAGTACTTTTATATGCTTGAACCTGAATATAACACTCTTTGTATTGAGCTTCTACATTGTCAAATTCCTTTTTAAGTTCAGCATATAGATGTTCACAACCAAAAGGACAAGTTTGTACCTGAGAAGAGATACCCATGAGGGCAAATTCAGCAGCAGCATTAGAAACATCATCAGCAACATCACCAGTAGCATTATTATCAGCAACATCTACCTCAGCTAGCATCATACCCATATACATGAGCAGCACACTTTCCACTCTTCACCTTCATGAATCTGGGACAGTTTAACATTGAATCAACAGCCAACAAGGCCTTTGGTTCTTCTGCTTCTCAGCTCCTTAAGTTTGGAATGAAGAGTATCTTGCTTTAGAATCCAACTGTTTTCCTGTACATTCCCTAGCAAAGTGACCCAACTCTGAGCATTTATAACATTTGACCTTCTTTTTGTCAAACCTTGCAGCATCCTTGTTATTAAACTTCATCTTTCTCCTAGCTTTCTTTTCAAATCTGTTAATCCTAACAGAGAGCATTGCCATTTGCCATTTGATGTCTAATTCCTCCAAATCCAATTTCCCAATCTGATGAAAATCTTCATAAGTGATCTGCTGTTGTGGATCACTTTCAGCAACAAAAGAATGGAGAACATTTTCCATACATTGCTAGAAGCATAGGACTTGATGAAGAGAAGTAAATGGCTTGATGAGATTGATCAGAATATGTACTATTTGAATTGTGCTTAGCAGCACTAGATAAATGCTTAATGTGTTAGGAGCAGATAGTTTAGTACTCGTGAATCATAACTTGAGCCACCCTTCACATCAATTTCAAGAGTCCTAAGCTTGTTGTAAAGATCATCAAAGCTTAGATAATCAAAGACCACCCTTTTGTTTTAAGTGTGCTTGGCCACCTTGGTGACCAAGAAGGTGGAAGTGCTTCTGAGAATATTCATGTTACAATTCATTCATTGTGTGGCTTTGCTTTCATCTAATGAGTTGACTCAATATTTCCTTTTTTTTTTTCTGAACCTGTCATAACCCTTATGTAAACCTTCTGATTCAGATACTCTAAATTCTGAAAAATCCTGCTTTAGCATTGATTTCCTTATGTTCTTAGACTCGTCATTACCTCCAAATCTGGCTTTGACATCCAACCAAATATCCCTTGCATCATCTAGATGGTGAAAATCAGCCATATGATCTTCAGGAAGAGACTGAAGCAATATAGTTCTTGCTTTTGTCTCTCTTTGAACAGCAATTTGTTCTTCAATAGAAACAGGTGGAAGAATCATAATATTTCCTTTTGGATCTCTTCCTGTCCTTTTCCTGCTGTTTCCATTTAGAACAATGTTCCACAAGTTGTGATCACTGTTCATGATCCAATACTCCATCTTCATGGCCCACGGTTACTCATATTCTTCCCTTCTTTTAAGTAAGAAATTTGGCATTATTGTTTGAGGACTGTGGTGTGTGATATTGTTGGAGTTGCGAGACTGGAAGTTTGTAGGAGGAGGTTGAGTGTAATTTGGAGACTCAATGACTGGTTCAGAAGTTGATGCCGAGAACACGGGTTCAGTGGTTGAAGGGAAAGTGAATGAAGATGCTGATGGTGATGGCATAGGGTATGTTTGTGATGGATTTTGTGAAGTCATTGTGAAGTAAAAGTAAAGTTTCTTTAACAGAGGCTCTCTCCAGGATCTGATCACACTTGAAGGTCCAGCCCTAGATAGATTTTTACGCCTATTAAGGTTGTAGAGCACTTATGTAATCACAAGCAACTCTAAGAGAGACTCTAACAAATGAAACTATTGTTTACGCGAAATATAAACAACAGAGTTAAAGAAATTACTAAAACAATGATCCTCTATGGATCTTTTCTATTGATGATAAACGTGTTTTTCTAAAAAATTAATCAGTTACATTCATCCAACCCGTAGGTTTCTTAAATACACACGAAACCCTAATTAAAAGCTAAAGTGATAAGTGTTATCACTTCCTAGGATATCTCATGCATATCCCTATTACTAACTAACTTTTACTAACAACCCGAAGTAAGCATAATACTACCAGGAATAATATTGTTCTACCAGCAGGAATGACTTTTGTACTGCCAGTACTAACTATACTATTATCCTTACCAGTAGGAACTACACTACCAGCAGGAACTGTTTACTCTACCAGTAGGAACTACATACCTACTAGTAGTAACTATCTATTACAAAGTTCCTAACAAAAGTAATAATTGACTTTTTATATTTTATTTTTATCGGTTACGTAAAGCATTTGCGTTTCGCGATAAATTTCGTTTAGGCATTCACGGAACCACCAAAACTTTTCTACGCTTCAACAAATACCCACAATTGTACCCAATACCCACAGTTTTATAAAAATGTACCCATATGTATCAACTTGGCTGAATTTACCTTGAAATAAATAAACCAATGCATACACATTACAAGTATTACAAGTTTACATTTACCTTTACACTTTTTTAGTTCAGTATACAAGTATGTCTAAATATTATGCATTATATCAAAAGGCATTATTGTTCTTCTTGTTGCATCCCCCCATCCCACGGCAACATCAACAATAATAGGGGACAAAAGAGTTTACAATATCAACTAGTATATGTACAATCTTTCATTCATTAAAACTTATGTCTCTTTTGACCACTTTTTCCCTTAAATCACTCTCCATGTTTTCCTTATGGTCTTGGTCAAGTTATGCAAGTATTTACGAGTACTTACTATGAGATATAACGACTTATACTAGTAAGAAATAAACACAACACATTTCTTTTACAAAAAAAATCAACTATCTCTTTGTTTTCCTCCTCCTAGCCACGTCCCATTTAAAACAACCTTAATCAATCCATAACTTTCATTTTTTTAACAAACATACAAGTGTTCTCATATTCTTAGAGTTTGGTTTGGAAGTTTGGTTCGGTTTGTTTGGGGTGTGAGTTGCGGCTAGGATTCGAGAGGGACGAGGCGAACTCTTTTGTTTTCCGACCTTGCTTCGTATAGCTTTGTGAGCCCTCCTTTTTATATCTATTTCGATTATTTCGTTTACTTGATTGATTTTCGTAAATATGTATACATGTGATGAAATCGATTGAAACTTGCGGCGTTGGTATATTATGATAATGATGTTAAAGTAGGATTAGTATGAAATTATAAGGCATATTGGATGTATTTTTGATGAGTTTTTGGGTCGAAAACGAGTTTTGACGTGAAATGTAACGGGTCACTTTGACCAGAAAACAGTACCTATGTTTCGGGGTTCGAGATTTTGAAAAGTTGGATTTTTGTTTATGAAATATAATAAAGCTTTCCTAGACGGACGTTTTGATATAAAATGGGACTTCTAACTCCCAATAACGAAGAAACTGGAGCTAGATCGATATATACACTTTAGTAGAAAATGGGTCATTTTTAGTATATATATTAAATCTGACAGGTTTCGTAATTTGACGTTTTGAGCACTTTCGAGTCCGTTTCGGCCTTCCGGCGAAACACGAAAGTTGTTCGGAATGACGTTTTGCAATAAATCTTACTTTTGGTCAAAGTCGTGAAAATGTAATATAACGGGTCAAAATCGAAAGTCAAACTTCTGTATTTTTATAAAAATATATATAGTTTCAGCAGATTCTCGTAAGGGCATTTTGGTCATTTTCTGTCGAGTTTCAGGTCTCGGCTAAAACTAAAAAGTTGTTCGGAATATCGTTTCGCATAAATTTGCTTTAGAACCCGAGTCGTGAAAAGGTGATTTAGTGGGTCGTTTTGGTCGGGTCAGACTTAGAAAATAAATGTATTTTATTAAAAAGTCAACAAGGACATTAGTAAACGTTAACGAACTATGAAGGTGATTTCGATTTATAAAATAATATCGAATAATATATTATCGTAAGTAATTACTTTTGAGGCCGTTGGTCGATTCTAAAAATGAAATAGTATATGATTGGATGGAAAATAGTATATATATAAAATATACTAAGTGTTAAGGTTTAGAACGCGCAAGTGGATTTCTCATCACATATAAGTATGGATGACATATATTAAAATATATTATATATATATTATTATATTATATTTATTTATAGTTTTCGTCGTCGTAACGATGTACGCATCGTTGCTCGTATTTTGTACGTATTGTAATCGAGCGACGTAATTATAGGTCGTGATCAAGATCGTTACTGCTTCGTTTGTGATTTATTTGGCTTATTCGATCGTGATCGTTGATCAAGGTGAGTTCATAGCCTCGCATTTCAATCTTTTGAATGTTTTATAAACCCGCGAGGGGGATACATGCTTGTTTACAAACTCTTTTACATACTCGTTTATTTATAACAATGTGATTACTTTTCAAAGACTTAGTGAGTTTATAGCCCCACTTTTTCTCTTTTAATGATTTTCATAAACTGTTTTCTGGTTGAGAATACGTGCTCGTTTTACTAAATAATATATTGATTTCTATACGTAAGTGTTACATGACTATTTTTACTAAAGCTTGACTTGTTTACTACATGATTTGAGATCATTGAATACCTATATTTGAAACCGTGAATTTTGGACATGATTGTTTTACCTTGGACACAAGTGGTTTCTAAAATTGTATGCTATCCAGATTACTGCCTGAATATTATTGCCTAAGTAGTCACTATATTGCCACTATCTAAGTCCTACTATCAAGAACCGTTTTAAATTACCTCGTAGGGGGTAAGCGCTTAGTTTGTGGTAGATCTATCGGGGGACTAACAATCACCACTGGAATTTTGGTCACTAGTTGATCATGGTGCAATTTAAAACGTGAGAAAGAAACGTTATAGGCATGTTTTGGCAAGCACCCTACATTGTTTTAGGGCACAAACAGTTAAAGGCTTCGGTTTCATGAGCTTAGTGCAATAATACCTAATTCTTTTAGACTTGTTGAATTTGTTTCTCTTGTCGCCATTACCTGTTTTGGACTTCGGAATACGTACTTAGTCCACCCTTACTTAAGTCTTGTGGTCCACTTCTAAATACTTTTTGATTTGCTGAATCACTACTTGGATTTCAGAAATAACACTTTGGAATATCGTAACGCTTCTTTTTCTACTGAAATATTACTTAAATTATTTCAATACTGCTTTTACTTAAACCTATGAATTCACCAACATTATTGTTGACATTTTCGCATGTATTTTCTCAGGTTATTATTTGCTAGTGGAGCATTGGGAGCATTCGAGTCGCGCGGATATATTTTTGAACGCTTAATAATTTGAGTACCATTAAATAAAAATTTTGACAATGTTTTAATTACCCATTACACGTGAGGGACCTGTTGTAACTCTGACATTTTTACTAAATTGAATGTGACATTTTATAAAACGTCTCTTTTGAGGTCGTTTTCTGTGACTTGTGCGTATGGACTTTGAAGTAGCACCCCATAGAGGTATTCCGCTGCGTTGTCGTGATTTTGGGGGTGTTACATCTATGACAATATCATATTGTTTGTACTTTCGAGCGCGTGTCGTATTGTATTAAATAATGTTGTCCCGTACACAAGTGGGAGAAATCTTAAAGGTGTGCAAGGAACATCATATAACAATATGATTATTGGTTTCTCTTGACCGCAAGGTAAGAAAGCTAATAAATCTACTAGGACTTAAACCCGATGTTTGTTGCCCTGCTACTGCTACTGCTACGTTTCGCCAAACACAACCATAGTAAGCTACTTCAACATTTTGATTACATGTTTTAGTCAATAGATTTATGGTTAAATTATATAATCATAATTATGAAGTATAAAATTAACTTGAAATTACTATTGAACTCAAGAGTTTGCGTTTATAATTACTTTAGTTAAAATAATTATGTTCTTGATAAGACATAGTTTTAAAGTCCTTGAATTAATCAATGACTGATAACATAAAGTAAGTAGTAAAATTGTTATGTCTTCTTGTTAACACATTAACATGATGTCCTTGAATTATTCGGAGACTTATAACGTATAACTTGACATGTTCTGGTTTCTTGAAACACATGAACATAGAGTTTTTGTACTATTCAAAGATATATACGTTACGGCATGCATTTGGTTTTAAAATACTTTGTACTCAATTTGGCTCGACCCAATTGGTAAGTATTTGATCCAAAGAGAATTAAGTTATCTAGGAAATTCTGATGGAGTCTCACATTTCCAATACTCATAGAATACCACATTATTATGGTATGTCTATTGTGTTGAAATAAACTATATTCATATTGTTTGATTTCTGATAACTTTAATAGCTCAACCTCCAAAATCAATCAAGGTTAGAATTTTGCGTGTTTCATGGATACACTCAATAAAGTTTCAACCTAGAAAGTATTCAAGACATAATCTATTTATGGATTGGGATAAATCCTATTATGTCTTGATTAAAGTTCTGAAATTTGTTAATATCTTATGAAGCATATTATTAACAAGCTAGAGATGAGAACTGTAAAATGTATTTTGTTGTCCCAATTAAGAACAATTTATTGTTGCTTTAATACTTAGTATTTAGAGAAGTATCTCTTTTTACAAAAGTAAGTGGGAGTATCCATAAATCTTGAAGATGTCTAAGAACAAAATATATAACCTTGTGAATTCACTTGCTGATGTCATACTAAGGTTAAACATGAAAATGTAGAACCAAAGTATAATGTAACTCTCATTCGTAAATCCGCAAGGATACCTCATCAATAGAGTGATATTATAATATCAATACGGAGGAATATAAGTTAGAGGGTCATTGTAAACCTGCTAACTAATAAGATAAATTGTCACATCTTGAATCTGATAAATATCTTAGAACTATGAATGACAAGATGCAGTCCTTAAAAGTCAATCAATGTTTTAAGCTTGGTTGATCTTTTACCAAACAGTAAAGAGTAAGGTTATAATGAGTTTCTTTTGAAGAAAGGCTCATAAGGACAAGAATGTATACATATTAATGCCTGACTGATGATAAGAGTTTTGAATCTTACTCAAGAAATTGACTATGATTAAATTCTTCTTTTCTACACGCAAGTTATTATATAAAGAAATACTAAGTCATACTTGTTTTCTAAATCTGCAATATGGCGAATTAAGGATCATAACTCTTTCCTCAGTGATTACCATGCGAGGACGATGTGTAATCAAAAGGGTTATGAGTCTATATTTGTAATATGACAATTAAGTTTTATAACTCTTTTTTTTATGAAAACATTTTGCGAGGACGGTGTGTAATCAAAAGGGGTTATGAGTTTTAAATAATCTTTATAAAGTATACAAGATAATAGAATCCAAGTGTGGATTGAATCATGCATCTAGGAGCTGAGATCTTAAGTTTAATCACAATATGATTTCTGATTAAATTAAGATAACTCATAAGTACACCTGACATCAAGTTTGAACACTATGTTTTTCTAATAATTCATATGTTGTGTAACATATTGAAAGCATCATTCCATCTAAGCTAGATGTTAATCCATAAAATTGGAACGGTACTTCACTTAGGAATTTAGGAAATTAAACAAACGATCTTGGAATAAATGTTTAATGAAATAAACATATGCGAAAATTAAGTCCAACACAATGCAATACATCATTGAAGCAAGTCTTAAATGATATATTTCACTTGAGATAATTTAATACATGGATGGAAACCTTGTGTTTTTAACGAAGGATTCATCATGTATATCTTATATTGTGTATGAGACTGGTTGTTACTTTTGCACAAGAGCAAGATGAGCTAACAACAACAGTATCTAATTGAGAGTGTTTAGATGACTGATAACAACAGTATCTAATTGAGAGTGATTTAGATGACTGTTAAAACAAATGTTTACGAATTATATAAGGCATAGTGTTGTTTGTGTACACATGATGCTAGAGAATAATCAATCCTAGTTAAAGTAGGATTTCATCTTTTATGATAAATCTACTAACTAGATATGCTCAGCTAAGAGCATTGTTGCAATACACATTAAAGAATGAGAATACTTTACATTTTAAGAAACTGTAAAGATGACTATCTGAGATAGGTATGTTGTTGACTTCAAATACCCCATTAAAGGTACTGTCACATTTCCATACTATGATAACTTGCAATAGTATGCAAATATACATAAGACACTCATCATATCATTCAAATCCTTTACAAATTTGTGAATTTGAAACAAGTATTTGGAGAGTTTACTCAGATAACTATTTAGCTGTTTTGTAAAGAAATAGTTGAGAATGTTGGAAACATTGGACTTCAACTTGCTAAATTAGTTTCATGCATATATGTTTTAGTATTTGGATAATTAGGATTGTAAGACAATTTTACTTACTGATGAATGAAGATACGTGGTATTTGTCATTCATACATATAATAATTGTTATCCTATATTTACATGTTTAATCCTTGAATGATTTTATTATTCTAAACATATCCATTGACGGTTAACAATATGGGAATATTGTTACATAAGGCAAATGTGAGTGTTGGTTATA
The DNA here is from genome assembly GCA_026074375.1 of Tanacetum coccineum. Lineage (NCBI taxonomy): Eukaryota > Viridiplantae > Streptophyta > Magnoliopsida > Asterales > Asteraceae > Tanacetum > Tanacetum coccineum. Next base: position 12,289 of record BQNB010108303.1, read on the forward strand.
TTCTTTGAATATATGGATTGTTCCCGCCAAACTTATGTGTATTCACAAGGGATGCATATTGGATACCCCACCTTCGGATATTTACTTTTGGATCCATGTCATAGGTAAATTTCGAAAAATGGTTTAAAAGTTGTCCTTAGACTTGAGATACAAGCAAGTTTTGCATGTGTGGATATCACTTTTTGAGTCTAAGTCAAACGCTATCCTGAATAAGGTAGTCATAAAGGCTATTCTTGGAAGTGATGTGAAGCAGCATCCACAACACTTGTAGTCAACAAAGAATTTGTTCCTCCACTTGATATGTGCAGAAAGATACTATGGGCCCTCTCTAGAATTAATCAGATAATTGCATGGTCGTGCCCAAAGGGTAATACAAGATGATTCTTGATTACATTTGGTAAATCTGAATTATTTCTATAACGAGAAACATAATGTTAAACTATATGGAATGAGTTAGGATCCATATTCATGGTTTAACGGTATCTGAAACAAAGGGATGATGATTAAGCAAGAAATAAACTAACCATTAATAAGCTGAGATTGTTCTTGAAACTATTATCTCAAGTATTTCTAATCTAAAGGTAATTGTGTGTGTTTGCTAGACGTTGCCAATTATCAGTATATCTGCAAGCCTGCTACTCCGACTCCCAAGTAGGAGCTGTTGGAATATGGTGGTCGGTTTCGCAAGTTATACGTTAGAAATACGTGAGCCTATTGGGGGCACACGCGTTAAACATTTAGAGTATGTTTTACTTCACGATATTATTTAAATAGTCGTTATTATTATTAATCGTATAATAAAGTGTAACGAATATTTAAAATAAAACCTAAGGGATTAAATATGAACAAAACCCGAACCCGAGGGGTGGTCTAGTGTAGCCGACTCCCACAAGGATATGGAAAGGGGTGTTTGTTCGGTTATGGTAAAGAAAGAAGGAAGGAAAAGGAAACAATTATGTTTCCTTATCCCACTTGAATTAGGTTGGGTGGGAGCCTATATAAACCCCCCCACCTAATTATTCATTCATTCTGTATATCGACTAATCCCTAAAAACTATTTGGTTTTCTTTTATTCCTTTAGTTCACCTAATTTAATCCCTCAAGGGATTTTAGGTCCTTGTGTTTTCTCTCAACCGAATTCCACATAAACCCTAAAAAGGTTTTCCTTGTTCGACTAAATCAAGAGTTAAACAACGTGCTTTGTGGTGTTCCCTAGCTTGTTGTACTATTAAACCTTTCTTGGGTTTTTCGGTTGGTTTGAATTTCGGTTATACCGAATTAGAACTAAACCCTAATTAAGGTTTAACTATTTTCGGGTCTAGAAAGCAAGGGGTGATTGGTTTTCGATTACTAGAAAGTTCACAAGGTGCGTTTGGTAATTAACACAAGGTGTTTGGTTCGTGGAGGTGACTAGCAATCAACTCATACTCGGTTGACGTGTTTGTGTGAGCAACCGTAGATGTGGTAATTTAATCACTTGTTTCAAGATCAAGATTCGGCGTAAGTTTATTGATTTAACTCAATAAACAAAAGGTTAGTAAATTACTTGTTTAATTTATATGTGTTAATCTATATGCTAAAACTAGATGCATTCCGCTGCGTACTCGTAGCTAAACTGGTTACCTAGAATGTTAAATCCTAACATTTCATGTGAATCTGTACTTCTATATCATGAAAGTAATGTGTTGATGATTAACTAACATCCGTGTAAATCAAGACATTTTTTAGAGGTCACTGGTCATTTTTTGTGATTAGACACCTTTTAGAGATACTAGACGAGTACGTGTGCATAGCAACAAAGTTTTATAGCGACTGATAGTTGTAATGATAAAAACAAGCTTATGGGTTATAAACAAAAAATAATAAAAGTTTGAGTATTTGAGGATAAAACATAATGTTTTGAAACCCGGTTCGACCCGACCGGTTCAACTGGTTGGACCATTTCCGGTCAAAAAACGGGTCAAATTAAACCGCTTTTTATATATTCGAAAACTTGTTTGACCCGATGAAAGACCGGCTTGACCCGGTGGTCGAACTGGTTGAACCGGTAACCCGATGATTCGACCGGATCGATTAATTAAAGACCAGATTTCTAAAACATTAATTATAATTTTCATATATACTTTACCTAATTTTTTCACTTTCAGTGATTTTTCTATTATAAATAATATATCTATAGATATACGACAAATATCAAAACCAAAACCAATTGATTCTACTTTATTAAAATATAACGTAGTGTTTGGTACATCGTAATGAAAGCAGGAATGGAAAAGATCATTACGACGGAATGAAAAAATTATGTTTGCTTACAATTATGGAATGTAATGACTCATTACATGTAATTACTCATTACGTCAAAAACCACCATTTTTATTCCATAGGGGTCCCCTCTTTTTTTTCATTACCTCCGTAATGTAATCAAAATTACATAAAAGTCCACCATTAACTAATCACATTAAATACACTTCTTATTAACTATGAACATTTTAGTCTTTTTCTTATCGATTGCATTCCGTCCTATCATACTAACCAAACATTATTAATAAGGGTAATGAATTATCACATTACATCATTTATTCCATTACGTCGCTTATTTCATTCATTTAACATTTCATTACGTTCTACCAAACAAACCCTAAGTTCTAAATAAGAAGTTAGATAAACAATAACGTCACTCTCTTAATAAATGCTCATATTAGGGGCGAGGAAAAAAAAACAAAAAAATCGAAACCGAACCAAAAACCGAAATAACCGAACCGAAATTGAAACCGACGGTTTGGTTTTTTATTTTTTCAAAAACCGAACTTTCTGTTCGGTTTCGGTTTTGACATAAAAAGCGAACCATAAAAACCGAACCGATCTGATTTAATTAATTACTATTAATGTGTTATTACTAAATTACTCTTTCCATATGAATCAGTAATGTTGGGGTGTTGGGCCAGAGAGTGGGCCAAATTTTAAAAACTTTACCAGAGAATGGTTAAACTTGCAGTTCAAGAAGTTAAATTACTTATTTTCGCAAATCTTTGTTGGGTTAATTGCTTAAAAATGTATTATACTTGCCACTTTTTGTCATTGTATGTAGACAACTACTTTTTTTGTCATTGTGTCGCTCAACTTTTGAATTCGTGCTATCGTATGTATTCTGCGACTATCTCTGCATGTAAAATGACCATTTTACCCTTCAAATTTTGAAAAAAGTAAGGGTAAAATGGTCACAAAATACACACAATAGCACGAATTTAAAAGTTGAACGACACAATGGCAAAAAAATTAGTTGTCTACATACAATGACAAAAAGTGGCAAGTATAATACATTTTTAAGCAATTAACCCATCTTTGTTTTTCGTTGGTGTCTGCCATCAGTTTGGCCATTTTTTTTCTGCACATGACGCATCACGCGTAGATTGTAATTTAAAGATATGCATAATTTAAAGATATATAAGATTTGCACATAACAATCAGATTATTTGTTAGGCTGATGGGTTGAAGAAACCGAAAAACAAAGAAACCGAACCGAGAATAACCGAACGGTTTCGGTTATGGTTATGCAAAAAACCGAGCATTCGGTTTCGGTTTCGGTTTTGGCCAAAAACCGACCCAAACCAAACCATACACACCCCTAGCTCATATATAAATATAAGTATTGTGTAAGTATTCGGGGAATTATGGCTGATGGAGTTTGGAAAGAGCAGCCTATGGATGTAAAGCGGGAACGTTTACTACATTTTCAAACCAGATTCGGAAGCTTTTTCATATCGGTTCTACTCCTGCCACAGTGTAAGGTATTGTGTCATATACCAATACTTTTTTTTGCGCCAATTGGCATCAAAATTTTGTCATGGATATCATAAAGGGCAGAAATCCGGGGCATCAAAAAGTACTTCATCTTATGGTCCAAAGAAGTCACTTAAAAGGTACCTCATACATTTTTTATTACTGCAATTTCAGAGTATCACCTCAATTTTATTTGTGGTTGCAAATGTTATGGAGATCCAATTAACAAAGATTTTGGGCCCAAGTTAAAAAGCAGGAACGGAAAAGATTATTACGACGGAATGAAAAAATTATGTTTGCTTACAATTATGGAATGTAATGACTCGTTACACGTAATTACTAATTACGTCAAAAACCACCATTTTCATTCCATAGGGGTCCTCTCCTTTTTTTCATTACCTCCGTAATGTAATCAAAATTACATAAAAGTCCACCATTAACTAATCACATTAAATACACTTCTTATTAACTATGGAAATTTTAGTCTTTTTCTTATCGATTGCATTCCGTCCTATCACACTAACCAAACATTATTAATAAGGGTAATGAATTATCACATTACATCATTTATTCCATTACGTCACTTATTTCATTCATTTAACATTTCATTACGTTCTACCAAACAAACCCTAAGTTCTAAATAAGAAGTTAGATAAACAATAACGTCACTCTCTTAATAAATGCTCATATTAGGGCCGAGGAAAAAAACCAAAAAAATCGAAATCGAACCGAAAACCGAAATAACTAAACCGAAATTGAAACCGACGGTTTGGTTTTTTATTTTTTCAAAAACCGAACTTTCGGTTCGGTTTCGGTTTTGACATAAAAAGCGAACCATAAAAACCGAACCGATCCGATTTAATTAATTACTATTAATGTATTATTACTAAATTACTCTTTCCATATGAATCAGTAATGTTGGGGTGTTGGGCCAGAGAGTGGGCCAAATTTTAAAAACTTTACCAGAGAATGGTTAAACTTGCAGTTCAAGAAGTTAAATTACTTATTTTCGCAAATCTTTGTTTTTCGTTGGTGTGTGCCATCAGTTTGGCCATTTTTTTCTGCACATGACGCATCACGCGTAGATTGTAATTTAAAGATATATAAGATTTGCACATAACAATCAGATTGTTTGTTAGGCTGATGGGTTGAAGAAACTGAAAAACCGAGAAACCGAACCGAGAATAACCGAACGGTTTCGGTTATGGTTATGCAAAAAACCGAGCATTCGGTTTCGGTTTTGGCCAAAAACCGACCCAAACCGAACCATACACACCCCTAGCTCATATATAAATATAAGTATTGTGTAAATTATTGTTAGTGTGTATTTCTTTCTTTACTAGGTGTACAATGGGCAAGCTACTCAAAGTATACATGATTGTCTTTTGTATTAGCTTTTTCATATTGTTCTCTTGCCACGAGTGTAAGTTTGTGTCATATACTAATTTTTTTCCCAATTGGCATCATTTTGCATGGATATCATAACCAATATCGTCATTTTTTAAATTTATAGGTTCGAAAAATGACAATTATGTACTACGTATGTCTCAATAATCGATTGTCTTATATATATATATATACTTAAACAAGGTTGATTTTATATACATTGCATCCCAATATGCCTCCAGTTAGCTTTTTTAACACAAATATTGTTGGTTGAGTAAAAGTTAATATAATTAAGCTAGATATCTTAATGAATCGTCTAATCAATTTTCAAAAGAAACTATTGAACTCTATTCGCTTGAGTTACACGAATATATCTTATGAGTTTCAAAAGAAATTATTCGATCATATTTATGCACAAACTTAAGAACTCTTTTCACTTATGAGTCTTTAGGTTTCGGCCAATTTTTTCATTTCATGATTATTGATTCTGTTAGGGGGTGTTTGGTAATGTAGAATGAAAAGCTTAGAAAGGAAATGTAGGCATGTTTTATTGTTTGTTGGGTAGCATCCTCTTTCCACCAAAATGATTATTTTTTGGGGAAATTGCATATATACCCACTAAATAGTGTGAGGCGTGGCATGGCGGCATGGTTAAGCCTCACGCCTTTGCGAGCCATGGCGAGTCATGGCGTTTTTAAGGCGTGACTTAAAGCGGCACAAAATATAAAAATATTTATAAATTTATATATTTATATCATATTACAAAGACCTCTATTAAGGGCAAACAAGCTTGAAACCCCTAAACCCCCTTTATCCTTCAGAGTTAGGACCTTGTTCCACTTTACCCAAGAAACTTTGTTACTCTTCGGATCCTGGCCATTAAAGAACCAACTACGAATAGATTCAAGAGATTTAAGAATACTCGAGGGAACCTTAAAAATGGACATATGGAAGATTGGCATAGATCCTAACACGGACTTAAGAAGAGTGAGTCTGCCTCCGATTGAAAGGAGTTTCATCTTCCATCTAGAAAGACGAGATAACACCTTGTCCACCACTTCTTTCCAAGCTTGCTTCCTTGACATATTTCCCCCAACTTTAGTGGTCCCATTTGAGACAAAATTACCTTTTTTTTATCTTGGTATGACCCATCTTCATTTGTCTCTTCTCTCTCCTCATTTTTTTCCCTTCCCATTATGTGCAATATTTTCATAACATGCTTGAGTGTTCCATATCCATATCGATACATGAGAGTAAGGGTGCGTTTGGTTTCTAGGTGGGTTTAGATTCGGATTTGGATTTATGATTGATTTGAAAGAAAAGTAAGAGAGAAAATTAATTATTTTTTTATAAAATATATTTATTTTATATATAAACTTAAATATATGAATGTATTGATTTATAATAAAAACAAAGAAAATGAAAAAACATGTGGTTGAAACATTTAATGAAATAACAAAATACTATTGTTTGCATTGATTCTACAAAACTACCCAAATACACGAGGAATCAAATTTTGTTAGAAAACCTTCGTGTCATTCTAGAGATAATGTACCAAACAACTGATTTCATAAAACAATGAATCCATACCCCTCAAAAACCAAGTACCAAACGAGCCCTAATTATGCTTTCTTTACTTCTCTAGTTATTAATTTGTTTTTTTTAACTCAAGTGGGTTTATTAAAGATTTTTTTTTGAACGGCAACTTTATAAAAGAAACAACTAGCAAGGAGCTAGAACGAAATTACAAAGAAATCAAAGAAGGATGCTGAAGCCAGCAATCCCAACTGAAAGTACGATTACATCTAGCACTACACCAAATAAAAGAGCGCTCAACTATGTCATCAAAGATCACATCTTTTCGAGGATTTTTGCCGGCAAAAAGCAGTTGATTACGAAAGTTCCATAATAGTTTTAGGTTTATGAAGAATACCAATTTTAGTTAACAACTGAAACGATTT
>BQNB010108304.1:0-22980 GCA_026074375.1 Tanacetum coccineum
TAATTAAAAGCTATTTACACCATATTGATTTTAAAAACGTAATCAAAGATTTCACATCAATAAAGCTAGAAAAGTAATTTTTATACAAATGACTTTTCGACAAAAAGAATTAGATAAAAAAAGGCCTCGTTTTGAAGCTTCGCTTTAGGCCTCTCTTAAGGTTGAGCCGCCCCTGTTTGGATTGTTACTCGTTCGGTTCTATGAAACTTTAACTCGATCGGCTCTTGAAAAACTTAAACTCGTTCGGTGCTTGTACAAATGATACTAGATCCGTTCCTCCTAAAAGATGACTCGTTCGGTTCATACAAGAATGACTAGTTCGGTGTACTCGTCGTCAGTTTTGAAAGAGATAAAGAAGTGGTAACCTTTGTATTATAAAAACTATAATTAAAACGTTAAAAAGAAAAAAATATGTGTCAAACCCCACCAGCATAGGAAAAAAATTAATACTAGGATAGAAAATAGGCCACGTGAAGTATCAACTTATACACAAGAAGTGAAAATTGAAATATTGTTGATAGGCCCTAAATAACACTAGTATAAAGCCCAAATGAAATTCAAACAAGTTATAATAATGCTAGTTTTGGTTTTGAAACGAGAAGGAAAGAAAAAAAATTGAACCCCAATAAGCCGATTATCAATAATCCATTTATAAGCCGTGACCAATAAGCTTAAAATACCACAACGAAACACTAAACCCAACATTGGCTCTTGATACCACTTGTTAGGATATCATTTCATCATCAAACACAAAAATAAGAAAAAGATTTTAGAGAGAGAAAGTAAAAAAGAAAAATGGTTACTTGTTCATGAAAAGAAAATTGAGAAACAACACCCTCTCCACACTTAAAGAGGGCTTTATATAGTTACAAGAGTGGACTATTCTTGTGGGCTTTACTTTGGGCCGGTTCTTAATACAAACGGGCTTGAGCCCGACAACTAGGCCCAACTAGCTTAACTAAATTCCCGTAAACTACGTTTTACTTATACAAGGCTCGGGAATATTTAATGACAATCACTTTAATAAATACACGGCTAACATATCTCCGATAGTCCGTGGGTAAGTCCCGTTCATTGTGTGCCTAAGAAGGGTGGCATGACCGTAGTCGAAAACGAAGATAATGAGTTAATACCCACTCGGTTAGTTAAGGGATGACCCGTTTGTATTGATTACCGAAAGCTTAATGATGCCACTCGTAAAGACCATTTCCCGTTGCCTTTTATGGACCAAATGCTAGAACGTTTAGCAGGGAATGAATACTATTGCTTTTTAGATGGATTTTTCGGATATTTTCAAATTCCCATTGACCCACAAGACCAAGAGAAGACTACCTTCACTTGCCCTTATAGGACGTTTGCCTACCGACGTATGCCTTTCGGTTTATGTAATGCTCCAGGCACGTTCCAAAGGTGCATGATGGCCATTTTTCACGACATGATCGAGGAAACAACGGAGGTCTTCATGGACGATTTCTCGGTCTTCGAGGATTCTTTCTCGTCTTGCCTTTCTCATTTAGACAAAATGCTAAAACGGTGCAAAGACACCAACTTAGTTCTAATTGAGCCTCACTAGACGACAAGTGATGTTTTGTCGTCTAGGGTGAGCGAGAATCGCCGAGTTGGTTTTCCTCCTTATTCGCTGGTTCAATTGTCGGCTATGTGTCATCCTAAGGACAGTCGTCCTAACCAAGTACTTGTACCTTGGTCGGCCTACCCGTAGGTTCTGCTGGTCCAGCACGGGACTAGAGACTCTGGACCTGATATGTCCTTCGACACACCAGCTTCTCCGGAGTATGTGTCTAGCTTAGCTCGTGCTAGTCTAGCAGGGGTATTCTAGCTGTATATCTCTTTCGGAGGTTTCTGGGTAGACTATACCTCATCAATGAGATTACCATATTGAAGCAGATAGTTGAGGGGATCCTTATGATAAAAAGGCTGTTGTGAAGCTTTTGGATCATTTTAAACATTCTGGACCGAATGGGCAGCATGTTTATATGGTGTTTGAGTATTTGGGTGATAATTTGTTGACATTGATTAAGTATACGGATTACTGAAGGGTTCCTCTTTCAAAAGTGAAGGAGATTTACTTTTGTCGATGATCGATCCGGAGAGAGATAGGACAAAAACAGGGGCACCCCTTATCCTTAATTCTAGTAAGGATAATAATTTGGCGGAATCTGGGGGTTCTAAAAAGCAATGGATAATTATTGCTTAATTTTAAGCCCTTTAAGCGTTTAGTAAAACAAAAAACGGGTTAAAAGTCACCAGGTCAACAAAATTGGGTCAATGGTTAAACTAGTGGTCTTTCTAAAAAAAATACTATTTAAACTAATATGACATTGATACCCAAAATTATATAAACAAACCAAACAACATTTTATATATTATAATTTTGTTTATATTATAAAACTGTGAAATTGAAAATGCAGAACGAAAAATATAAAGTTTAACAAGTCAAAAGTATTAAAATGACAAAAAGTACGATTGTAGCTCCCTTTAATAAAACTTTCTTATTTCAGCATTCTGTCAAAAAATAGTGGGAGCATCAGGATCTAAGAACCGGAACCGGACGAATGACCGAATTGGTCCAACAAATGCCGTACCGATGGACCGGACCGAAATGGTACGACCGGTCCGGGTCTGTCCTGGTCTGGTTCTGGTTGTTTTCATCGGTCCGTGTTCCATTTTCCTACAAGGCATAATCCTCGGGTTTTTGGTAAGACCGGACCGACCGAACCGAAGACCGAATTGGTTCAAAACGCCGAGCCATGAACCGGAACTGAAATCCGTTACGGTTTCCCGGTCCGAACGTTCCGGTTCGTTCCTTACTCAGTCCTAGACAAAAACACACACCTAACTTTTAGCTATCATTTTCTGATCGTCATCCTAAAACCCCCCAATTCAAAATCCCAAATCAAGAGTTCACAAAAACAAAATGTCAGACCACATACCTTTCGAAATGCAATCAGAAATCATCAAAAAGCTTCCTGTAAAATCATTACTTCAATTCCGATCCATTTCGCAACAATGGAAGTGTCTCATCGACAACCCGGAATTTATAAAAAAATACGACCCACAAAAACATCATTTACTTGTATGGTACGAGATAGATAGTGTCCGAACATGATAACGTATAGTATGAGCACCAAGCTTACTGGGCTTAGTTCATAATATATATATATGGGCCCAGGCCCAATACAACAAATAGCTGGACTGTTAAGCCTGACAAGGGCCATGCTCCGGATATTTGAAAGACGCACCTTATTTACCATCATTTTCCTTAGAACTTCTCTTGAGCATTCAAAACTTTGAATGTTTATATGACTTTGCTCAAGATTCACTTGAGAAGATTATACGCTTCCCGTTTGATTAGGATAAATGTTCATATTATGAACATATTCCCTTTCTTTGCGAGACCCGCAGAAGTCCCTAAAGCTGTGACATTTATCTTAGAAGTCGTAGAGAAAAAAACAAATTGAAAGGACATGTTTTGAAAGCATGTTGCGAAACATCTCGACTTATCGAACTCATTTATTCACCTGTGTTATATTAATCAACATTTCTAGGTGCGCAAATGTGTATGATTGTCGAAGAGAAATGTCGGGAGATTTCCTTTTGGATGTATGATATCTTGAGGATTTTTTTTGGGAATTTATGTTTATTTTGTTTTTCTAGAGGTTTTACTAATTTTTATAATATTGTTTTCTTGACCTTAGAATATTTTTCTACAGAATATTGAACAAGTTACCTGAGATTTTGCAGATCGTCTTCAGCTTCTCTAAGGAGATTAAACTGGCGCATTTACCAAGGCGACGAACTATATGGTATATAGACTTGATCTGGTTATACTGGAAGAGCTTTGGTGAGAGCTCGGCCATGTTGGTAATCCGATCTTGACAAAAATACAGTTCAATTGTACCTATTTCCACTGTTCCTAATTTATGAAATGGTAGGGACAGCGATGTGTTTTGTTCTTGGTGTTGGACCGGGGTTGCAGGATATTGGCTATGGCTGATTCGTACTATCTGCAGTAGTTATGTAGTAAATCTGTGTTGTAGTTGAAAGCCATAGTCCGTTAACTGTGTCCGCATCCAAAGGACGGTTTACTTGGCTCAGCAAACCGGATTGAAGGACACATTCTTGCTCCCGCCAGGTATGACAGAGCAGTACAATTCTTGTTTCTTGGGACCTAGTAAACCAACTTTTTCGCTTCTAAGAATTGAGAAACATCACCCGATAGTACTTTTGATGGTGTCTTTACATCACGCACAATAGTCAGATCTAAAATACTTGGTTAGTTCAACAACTAGGAATCTTCGATTTATACCAAAGACCCGTATAACGGTTACCCGGACAGATAACCGAAAGATCCTTATTAACCTCCTGATGGTGCTTCTCGGGTGGCTTAGCTTCTAGGTACCGATGCACATAAACAAGTTGCATGTACAATAGTCCCCGGGTCGTCCTAGACGTTAAGATACATTAGGGCACCAATCATGCTACGATAGTTATTGTTAATGCATCGAATTCGCGAGAACCCATTTGCTCAAGGTCAAGCTTGTTCTTTTGATATCCATTAGAGTTAACCAACGGCTCATAGTATCTACAAGCTTCCCATTCAGTTGGACTGTGTTTATAAAGATTGCCTACTCGGGGGGACATGGTTAATTGTTAAACCAAGTAAAAACGTCATTTCAGTCCGATCAGCGACATTTGACGAAGCGCTTTTCATGAGGGTCAGGAAAAATGAGGTTGTGTTATACTAGGGTGTGTAGACACAATAGAGAATATCATCAACATAGACCTGTACCACTAAGATGTCATCGTTCGAGCGTTCTTACGACTAACTGTTGGTTCAATTGATGCCTTTGATGCTCGACAGTGATTGATGTAGGATTGAAACTTTGAGCAATTTCATCTGTACCATGCCTTGTCGCTTGCTTCTTAACCCATAGAGTGCATATACTTTAACTTGTAGATATGGGCGTGGGTGGTTCGATGCATCGATGATAACATCAGGTTGACACTACGAGACACGTCGCATCTGTTAGTTCGTACATATGCAAGAAGAAGGTTTCTAGGCCATGGGTTTCTCTATGTTGGTGGGGGGGGCTGCTGGTTGGTCCAATAATATTAGGTGAGCTGCACAGGTTGCTATCAGGTGCGATTGGTCGCGGCATTTAGTTTCCCTTCTTTCTTTACTTTATTCATTCCTATCTCTCTTTCTCGCACCTACATACTTCAATTTAAACTATCTACTCCCGTACCCCATTCCCTTTATAACTTTTTTTCCTCTTTCGACTCTCAATTCATTCACTCTCCTCTATTCCTTCCTCTTGGCGCTAAGGGTGTTAGGGTACCCTACTCACACTTAGATTCGAGATTGTTTCGAGATGAACCGTTGTTCTCTTCAGTCATGCTTGTTTTTTTAATAGCCATTTCAACGTAAGAAGTTTTATGTTATTCGGAAGAGGACTAACACCTCATTACATCACAGCACGTTTTGAACTGAAGAAGGCTCTTCATTGCATTGATTCAATCATGCTAGGGTTACGGTCATAGCCTCTTGAACATGTCTTTGGTTCTATAGTGCTTTACCGTTAATGGTATATGCCCCCTACCCGTGTGTAGTGCGTTCACCATGGATTCGTAGTTGATTCCTTGTCAAACTTGTCGAGATGGGTTTCTCCTATCGATGTGTTGCTCAGAGGGTGATCCTTAGTCCCATTCAAATTCATGAGGTATGATGTTGCGTAAACACGTTATGCATGTTCGGATGGTAAATCCACATATTGTTGAGATGAAGGATTTTCAGCATCTCACTTGTGGATGATCAGTAGCACAAAGGGATTTGCGCAATTGGATGTTGTCATTTTCAATGTCTGACTATTTAGCTCTATGTTGGAAACATTGTCGCAAATTGTTGCGGGTTGATGCTTGAACATGGTTTGTTGTGATTTCGAGCTCGTCAACTTCCTGTGAAGTATTTGGAAATTTGTAGCTGGAGAGGATTGATTTGTTGGTTGTCGTGCTGTGTTGGTTCGTTGTTGATAGTTGCCGTTGGAGTCTGGCCAGAACTTGAGGTGCTTGAGCAGCCGGGTAGTTCTTGTGAGCATGATGCTACGGTGTTCGTTACCTACCACATTATAATCATCATACATAGCTTGTCCGAATCCGTACCGGATCCCAATATCTATGTTCTTAGTCGAATGGTATTTTTGATATGGTTGTATTTGTGGGTGACTGGGTAGTCTAGTATATGTAGGTGAGTGCGATGGTTGCTTCTGAAGTCTCGCATCTGTCGTGGTTGCCAGGAACGCTAAGCGTCATGCTTTGAAGCCCGGGTTTTGAACTTGCTTTGTTCAAAAGCCATTGCTGATAGCTCATCAATGTGTCACATTATGGTCTCCTTGATTTTCTTTGTCCTTCGGTTGTAAACCAGTAAGCACAGGAATCAGCAGAATAAACAATGATAAAGCAAATATCACCTTTTGCCACCAAGCTTCCAAAATCTTTCACGATCATTCTTGGGTTAACAGAGAGCCCCGAATATTGTAGAAAGAGATAGCCGGTTTTCTGCCGTTACATGAGTCGTATGGTGTTTTGTTAAAATCGACGCGTGAATGATAGAGCGGTCGTGAGTGTAGCACGCTAGATTAGTAGCAAATCGCTTCAGCCCATACGATTAAAGGTGCACGAGAGGAAAATCATCATTGTTCCTAGCAGCCTAACTTAACGTCCGATTTCTTCGTTCCACTACTCCATTTTCGTTGAGGTGTTCTGACAGAGGACGCTTGATGAGAGATGCAACACTATTAAGTATTCTTTATAGGATTTGATTTTTTGAATTCTGTGCGTTATCGGTTCCTTATGATTGATGACAGGGTGACTGAAGTTAAGGACAGTAATTCGCTTCAGGAAGGTTTTTAATCATTCTGGTGGCTTCATCTTTACGATCTGAGAAAAATGTACCCAAGTTTGTAACGAGAGTAAATCGTTCCACAATCACCTAAAACATATCGCTTTCACATTTATGCTAGCAATTTCTCATTGGACCACAAAAAAATACATATGAAGAAGGTAGGTTAGGTGTTAACCTCTGCTTAGAATTTGGAACTGGTTTTGGTGGGTGAGACGCCCTTTTGCTTTTTCCTTGCTCACAGGAGGGACAAAGATGCTCTTTATGATATTTGAATTTTGGAAGACCGGTGACAAGATCGTTTTGGCCGAGGTCATTTATGGTGTCAAAGGATTTTAGAAAAAGATTTTAGAGAGAGAAAGATAAAAAAGAAAAATGGTACTTGTTCATGAAAAAGGAAAAATGAGATATAGCAAACACCCTCTCCACACTTGGAGAAGGCTTTATATAGTTTACAAGAGTGGTCTTATTCTTGTGGGCCTTTGTGTTGGGTCGGTATTCATATTAACAAATGGGCTTGAGCCCGACAAACTAGGCACCAAACTAGCTTAACAATTTCCGTTAACTATGATTTACTTATACAAGGCTCGAGAATATTTATATGAACATCACTTTAATAAATACAGGCTAACAATATCATTGATCTCAATCAATTTAGGTACGTACAAATAGTCGTTAGACATAGTAAATATTTAAAAAAAAGGAGCATGGTATTTGTTTATTGATTTAATCCAACAAAAGATTACATGACTAATGGGGCTGTTCGGTATAAAAGTTGATAGATATCAAGTAATGATTTGTGGCTTAAGTCCAATTGTGTGATATTAATGTGAAATTTGGAAATGACAACTGTAGATAATTTTTAAAAACTCATTCCATATGAGATAGCTAGGTTTGACTCAGAATTCCCAGTGAACATGGGCTCATATGTCATTATTTTAATTTTCTTCACACAACTAATGTATTATTTTATTTAAACATTTTATATTATTTCTATAATTTTATTAATATAATCTTTTATATAATAAAAAGAATACATCATTTTTAGAATTTTTCTATCAGATTAATATTTATATGAAATACATTTTGACACCAATCAGATGTTTTGATTTTGCCACGCGTAGGCAAATCGTAGGATATGTTGGTCTATAAAAGTCAAAATTAAATCAATTTTGGTCTAATTGTATAATAAATATGGTGAAAAAAATAAATTTGATGGAGAAAAAACACATAAAAATACATGTGTCAAATTTTGTAGGAAACAGGGAACTTGAAATAATGATGATTATAATTGCTGGGATTAGTTGGCTCACAATGTCAAGTCAGAAAACATGTAAATCAAAAGAAAAGAATTAATAATCATCCTCAAGTTCATATAGTCTCAAATTGAAGTTTATGAACCCTCGTCAGGACGTATTAATAGTTTTGAGATTAGTGGAAAGCGTTATACATTTACTGCGTGCTCGTACATGGAAACATTACTTTTGCTTGATCAGTCAAATACTATCATTCATTGATAGCGAAGATGCTTTGCAAGGTGTTAGGATCAAGCTGTCAGTCTTTATTGTTCAGTTTAGTTTAGGTTACTACAAACATTAATGCGTCATCTATATAGCTATGTTTGTGTTATTTGTTGTAGTTTCCAACATTAGTGACTGCTACTGATGATGAATTTCATATAATTTGTGAACATTAAGCACATATATCTTTTTGCCAGTCATTAAGATGTACGGAGTATTTACTTATTTGGATATGTAAACTCCCCTTATGCATAAGTTTAGCTATATAATGTACCAATTATATTATCTAGCTGCGGTGTCATGTAAGAGTTTACCCTGTATAGCACGGACTACATATAGCAACTAGTAAAGTTGACCCTCTGTTAGTAGCACCTGCAAACCAGCACTTGGTGGGATTAAATATCCCTGTTATGCCAAGCAGTCCACAGCTTTATATTGCGAGTCTACACATTAATTCAATGCGATGTAGGTCCTTTAATGTTAACAGTAGGTAACATGCAATTTTAATGATAAATTAGGAAGTTATTATGTGTATGATAAAAGGTACTGGAATTAATGAAAAGGACGGTACATTAAGTTGTCCTCACCCTATAGGAACTAATATGAAAGAAAGAAACCAAAATCGCTATCCTTATCAGATGAACATATAAAGCGCCGTACCTGCATTTAGAGAATGTCTTGATCAAATTCATGGTTTATCTAACAAAAATTACAATGCATGGCTAGGCACATGAAAGGAGATTCTGCAAGTCACAGAATTTGAAGATATGAACAGTACATTCTTTTAATTCATTGTTGTCTTTAGTTTCCTGAATTGAAAGGATTATATGGCGTCCATAACAAGCACTAACAACTTAGAAAACACAAATATAAAAAGTGAGATAATTGAATCAGATCAAAGATCAAATATATAAGGAATAACTCAGCAAATAATTACATGAAGTGATGAAGTGCTTATTTGTATATTGTCATGTTACAGAAATATACTACGTATTCAGGAAGGTTCCTTCAGAAACTTTGATGGTCCTTGTGTGTGTTGGGTAAAAGCATGGTTCTAAAAGGCGCGCAAAGGCCTCGCAAAAGCCACGCAAAGGCGCGAGGCGTGACCTCCACGTCACGCAATAGACCAAGGCTTGGGCTTAAGGCTTGACGTGAGATGAGGAGTGAAAAAACGTGATAAGACGCGATAAAACATGATGCGTGAAGGCTTTTTTGAATTAAATTTCGATAAAAATTGTATTTTTATATAGAAATGAAAAAGATTACATGCAAAGATAGTTTCCTGACTTTATTCCTTGTATATGACACTTTTTGTAAACTCAATATATTTTGTAATATGATATAAATATATAAATTTATAAATATTTTCATATTTTGTGCTGTCTTAAGTCACGCCTTAAAAACGCCATGACTCGCCATGGCTCGCAAAGGCATGAGACTTGGTCATGCCGCCACGCCACGCCTCACGCTATTTATAACCTTGGGTAAAAGTCTCGATCCAAGTAATGTTTGTTTAATTTGGAAAGCTCATTAACAAGTATAGTATACGATTGATTTCCAGTTCTGAAAAACTTTGCAATCAGTAATAAGTTGATATTGATATTTGTGTTGATGACATGATCTCGATTTCCCAAAACACATTCCGGACACCGGGAAAGTGGATGACTTGGACTGTCGAGTAGGCTCTGGTTTCTACAATGCATAAGTTGTACTGTCGAGTAAGCTATTTTCCGAAGTAACATATTTCTACTGTTTTCAATGGTTTCAATATGTGTAAGCATAACTAGGGCCTTCTTGTATGCTGTTTAGAATAGCTCAGTTACTAATGCTATAAGAGTAACTATTACTCTTTTAAGTATTTGGATTACAATTTTGAGCATAAACAATACACCCGCCACCACATGGACACACAACTCAGTCAACTGAAGGTACTGCATCCATCAGGCTTAGCAGCATTGAAACCCTTTTTATTATACAAAAAATTCACAAAATGGGAATGGAAACCATATACAATAGAGCTTCGCTCATCTGATATATCCGTATAACTATATGAGCAGTTAAATGGGCGAGGTCAAAAGTAACTGACAAATGTTTTCGAGTGCAGACAGCACATTTTGTCTTAACTAATCAACACGAATGTAAGAACCAAATTAAGTTATGAACATCTGAAGCGAAGAGCACATATATGAACAAAGTAAATAACTATCTGAGAAACAAATACCAAGAGTTAAAAACACAACAAACGCAGATTGTATCAAAGATCCATGCATACATTATCTTGAGTAAAATTAAACATGTCTCATTCAAGGAGTACAATACCACCAGGGGTGTCGTTTGACCTGCAGATGAGCTTATCATACGATAGCTAGCATTTGCTTGGATTCAAGCTTAAGCCTTCCCCTTTGGCTTTTGGTAATTAACTGTTGGAATCAAGCTTATCTATATTATTATATAAAGCATTTATAATGTGGGTCCCATCAAAAATTAAGATAAGGAGGTGCAATCTTGACCATCCATCTTATTTTAGAAAATCACATCATAGGGTGACATGTGTCACTTCTTAATTAAAAAATCACTTTTATTTTCAATTTGACATATCTTTTTATCTATTTATTTTTTTTATGATTTAATTTCGCCGTATTTTTTAAAATTTTGTGATCTTTAATTCAACATCCATTTTGATATATTTTTATAAAATTTTAGCTTTTCACATTTTTAGTAGGTTTATTTTGAATTTTTTAACAACTTTAACTTTAATTTGAATACAAACTTGATTCGTAAAAGATATATACTTTTGGAGACAATGTTTGATGGGTAAGAGAGTGTGAGTCTTTATACAATCGAGAATGATGTTAATATGATGTTGCGGGAAAGCTACGGAAACCCAAACAAATGAATTCTCTAAGCGGGTAGATAATTGCGGAGCAAGTTGGGTTAGCAATTTTTATCGCCGCCGCTATGCGCGGGTATCCAACTAGTTAGTTATAACATGGGGTTTGAAACATCAATTAAAATAACAAGCTATAGTAAAGACTACAAACCTTACAGACTTGTGGTTGTCTAGATAATTCAAACATGTTTTTAACATTTTTACAACACCTTGAAAATTAGATGTTTCGATCTTGTGCATAACATTTTTTTATAAAGGCAGCAATATATATTAAAACACAGAAAAAAAAAATACAAAGGTGTCAAACTTCCATCATCAAGACGAAGGACGAAAGCAGGACCCAAGAAAAAGAAACAAACTGCCCACGAGGGCTGATACACAAAAGACCAACACAAACAAGAAAATTACAACTTAAACAAGGAAAAATAAAAGACCCCGCCACAATTGCACCTAAAGGACTCATCATCAGCTAAAACACGCCTACCTACCTCGAGACCTTAATTTATATTGATTCACTACTGCTTGAAACATGGTACTTTCTTGAACTTACATCGAGAAAAACTATATTGAAGAAACACTCGTGTGATTATACCTGATCTGATGCAGAACTTGACTGCCATTGGAATCAGTAACCGAGCTTGAGTTGGAGGTTGTTTTACTTTTTGTGTTATCGATTATAGAAACTGTATCAATGTGAAGTCCCAGATAAGCAATCAGTGGGTCTGACCTAGACTTGTCGATCACAAGCCTTAATCTCTGAGTTTGTACACTCGGAAACTGTAAAAGCCTTCTGTATCCAACTGTGGTCCCACTCAAAACTTCCCACCATTCACCGTCTTCATTGACAACATCTACATGAAACTTAACAATCCTCTGTCCCATTTGAATTGGTTCTTGTATTTGCAAAACATTAAAAGTCACTAATTCTTGAAAATCTAGATATATTTCCCACTGATATTCATTCCTTCTAGGAGCCCAGTAAGTGAAAATACCTTCTTCAATAATCAGACTAGGGGTGAACCGAGTATCATTGAAACCACCCCGTGTGCTACTAGCAGAAACAACGGCGTTTTTTGCTAGATTATATGAAAAAATTGATCTTTTGAGATTAGTAAACTCTCTAAGGACTTTAATGTCTTCTTCAGATATGAGACCTGATGAATTTGGTGGCACATTTAGTAGTAAAAGACAGTTTCGCCCTACCGAATTGTAGTATAACTCAAGTAGGTCTGTTGCAGATTTAGGAAGTTCCGATGGATGCCAAAACCAACCCGGTCTGATGGACACGTCACATTCAGGTGGTACCCAGTCATGTCCTAGCGGATCACCACCTTGCAAGTACCTGTCAGAATACATTGGTAACAATTAATCAAAATCACTCAGCTACCGACTGCAACTATGCAACATAGTTTTGAAATCAACAAGACTGACCTTACATTAAGGGGCCCAGCAGCAACGCTTTGATTAAGTAGTGACCAACAAGTGGTACTTGCGTAACCTTCCTCGTTGCCAACCCATCTGATATCTGGACCAAAATTGGAGAATATGACCGAATCAGGCTGCAGCTGTTGGATCAGGCTAATCCAACTTTGAAAGAAGTATTCTGTGTCCACTTGTTGCCCTTTACCTTTATCTTCAAACACTTCCTTAACATTCCCGTATCTGAAACCAATCGATGAGGGAATAATGTATACATGGGCTTACCAAAATGTAAAAACAACATTGCAGACTGTATGAATGTAATTTAATTTCCTTTATGCTAATTCCGACCCAAAACTTGCCACGGCCCAGATGATGAAATTGCATTCAAAAATGATACTTATACCTTGAGTGGGGCGTCAAGATGTCATAGATTAACGATTTTTTTGTAAAATACGGAGAATAAACCTAGGCTTTTTACAAGTTGATTTCGTTGCATAGGAAGAGTTGAACTTTGGTTGAAGAAAATTGCAATCGTAATACTATGTCGCTAATAAAATTTCTTCAATACTTTCTAAACGCTTGTTAATTGGTTCAATAGAAAATCAGCTTAAGTCATACCGAATGAAAAGACGAACTATTATCATTTAATTAACAAAAACAAAATGTACCTAGTGAGCAATTCAGTCATTTGAGCCATATAATACTCATTATACTCCAATGTATCCCCATAAGCAACTTCATGTCTATCCCATGGCGAAAGATATAATCCTAAGTCAATCCCAGCTTTATGAGCAGCATCAGCTAGCTCACCCACCACATCACCCGTGCCATTTTTCCATGGACTAGATTTCACGCTGTAATCAGTATATTCACTAGGCCATAAACAAAAACCATCATGGTGTTTTGCAGTAAGTACGACTCTAGAAAACCCGTTTTCCTTAGCAACATTGACCCATTGAGTTGCGTTTAGTCTAGTCGGGTTAAAAACGGATGGGTCGACATGGCCAGAGCCCCATTCGTCGCCTGTATAAGTGTTGAGTCCGAAATGAAGGAAGAGTGCCATTTCTGAGAGCTGCCATTCGAGTTGACGCGCAGTTGGTAAGGGAAAAATGGGAACAGGTGGGGGTTCTCGTAATGATTTAGTAATGGTTAAGTGAGAAATGATGCTGATGATGATGATGATTGTTATTGGTTTCTTCATGTTTTCAGTTTTTGCTGGTGTTGTGTGTTTTCCTACTGGCCTTTCATTTATAAGGTTGGTGAAATACATAAAACACACCTACCTACCTCCCACTTATTATCACTTTGTACGAACATGGATGAGACCCACCCTAGTGATCATGTTTAGATCCACGCGTGAGGCAGATTCCGAGCTCAAGCCCACTAGAGAGGCTATCGGACTACCCGTAATGCAGAGCCTCACTTCATTATCACCCGACTCCATTTCAGCGACACGTTATCCTCGTCCCACTCTTACTAAAAGACTATCCACTCACATAGGTCTGTTGCCGCTTTAGGAAGCTCGGACGGACACCAAAACCAACCAAGTCTGATGGAAACATCACATTCAGGTGGTACCCAATCGTGTCCTAGTGGATCGCCGCCTTGCAAGTACCTGGTTCAGATGGGTACATCACCCTTCCCATTTTTTTTATAATATTGGTACATTACAGGTTCAATAGTGGTTTGGTTTTCAACCTTACCTTGCACTAGACACAACACATCAGCATGCCAGCTTCTTTCACAAATTATATGAGAAAAAATATCAAAAAATAAATTCAGTTTGTTCGACATACTCATGCTGAACAGGAAATGTATGAGACTACTGTGCAGAAAACATGTTTCACAAAGAATGTTTATAACTTAAGTCCACACACCCGAGGACAGAATGTGGAAGACAATGGTGACTTACGATATACAAAGTAACAGACTTATAAATCAATACAATTTGATGCAACCATTGCCCTATATAATACATTAAATCTGAAATTTTTGTAGTTATGCTGACATAGTTGGCACATCATTTGCTAATTGCTATAGATATCTTTCACAAAGAATGCAATGCTGCACTTATTATTTACTCGCACTATAAAAAACAATATGATGATATTACATTAAAGTTAGACTATATTGAAGAAATTTGAGTGTGGTTATACACGATCTGATGCAGAACTTGACTGCCATTGAAATTAGTATAAGTGCTCGAGTTTGTAGTCCTGTTACTCTTTGTGTTCCTAATTACAGAAACCGTATCAACATAAAGTCCCAAAAAAGCAACCAACGGATCCGATCTAGACTTGTCGATCACAAGCCTTAGGCTCTGAGTTTTTACACTTGGGAACCGTATTAGCCTCCGGTATCCAACTGTGGTCCCACTCAAAACTTTAGACCATTCACCGTCTTTATTTACCACATCTACATGAAATTTAACAATCCTCTGCCCCATTTGGATCGGTTCTTGTATTTGTATAACATTAAAACTCACTAATTCTTGAAAGTCAAGATATATTACCCAATGAGATTGATTCTTATTAGGGGCCCAATAAGTATAAATACCTTCTTCAATGATCGAACTTGGGTTGAATCGTGTATCATTATCACCACCTCTCGTGCTGCTTGCAGAAACAATAGCTTCTTTCGCTAAATTATACCCAAAAATTGATTTTTTTAAGTTAGAGAACTCTTTGAGTACTTTAACGTCTTCTTCAGATATCAAGCCTGATGAATTTGGTGGCACATTTAGTAGTAAAAGACAGTTTCGCCCTACAGAATTGTAGTATAACTCAAGTAGTTCTGTTGCAGATTTAGGACGCTCAGATGGATGCCAAAACCAGCCGGGCCTAATAGAAACATCACATTCAGCTGGTACCCAATCCTGTCCTAATGGATCTCCGCCTTGTGAGTAGCTGGTATCAGTGTCACCAATGGCGGCATTGGACCTATTGAAAGGTGACCAACAAGTGCTGCTTGCATAACCACCTTCGTCACCAACCCATCTGACATCTGGACCAGCGTCAGAGAATATAACTGCACCAGGCTGCAGCTGGTGGATCAAGTTGAACCAGTTCTCGAAGTAGTACTGCATGTCTTTTTCTCCTTCCCCTTTTGCACCGTCTAGCCATACTTCCTTTATATTCCCATATCTGTTACAGTCAACTATCAACTAATCAGGTGGTGTTTGTTTGAAGTTATGATAACAAGTTGTACTGATATTATCTAAAGACACGCATCATAAAATCAAATTATTCCGTCATGTCATAAGCTGACTATCTATACATTTTGACAAAAAATGGGCCGGAGGAATGCTGCTTAGATGCGCTTCAGCTTGAATTTGTGATAATCACATAAGAGATTATTTGAGTGTAAAATGACTATTTTTGTAAAGTGGCCCCACATAATCAGAGTCAGTATTGTTGCACCTACTCGACAGGGATATTCAGTGATTGCAAAGTGTTTATCTGTTTCAAATAAAAGCATGTGCCAACTCCTTAATTTAGTGTCATTCCTTCTAAACTAAGCACATAAACATTTAATGATAAAGTTTTTGGGATGGGTTATATGCTTTTTTCCGAAGCAACAAGCATATGAGAACTTCAATAAGCAATCCCAAACACCCCTTATAACCAATTATAATCCAGATATAATCTAACCATCACCAAGTGGCTTAGTGGTAAGGCACTTAACCTTAAGGAGGTGTAGGGTTTAAACCTTTCTATAAAACACATTTAGGGCCTTAGGGGTGGCGAGGAAATACCTATGCAGAGAAAACCTCATCCGTTTGTATAATCAGAATTAATCCAACTCTACAAAAACAATACTAACTCATTCTACACTACTTTTTTAACGCTATAATCAGATAATCACTTCCGGACACTAAACACACCTTAACATTATGCACTACATTATCAATAAAAATACTAAAACTAAAAGTTATACCTAGTAAGCAACTCAGTCATTTGAGCCATATAATACTCATTATACTCCATTGTCTTCCCATAACACCCTTCATGTCTATCCCATGGAGACAAATAAACACCAAACTGCACCCCACTTTCCTCAGCAGCCTTAGCCAGGTCACCCACCACATCACCCAACCCATCTTTCCACACACTAGACCTCACACTATACTCAGTATACTCACTAGGCCATAAACAAAACCCATCATGATGCTTAGCAGTAAGGATGACCCTACTGAACCCATTCTCCTTAGCAACAGTGACCCATTGGGTTGTGTTGAAATGGGTTGGGTTAAAAAGTGATGGGTCAGCTTTTCCAGTGCCCCATTCAGAGTCTGTGAATGTGTTGGGCCCAAAGTGGAGGAAAAGTGCCATTTCTGAAAGCTGCCATGAGAGCTGTTGGGATGATGGGATTGGTAATATGGGAATTGGTGGTGGTGATGGTGTTGGAAAACATGTTGTTGTTGTGTTGGATATGAGGAGTGTTATGATGATGATGATGAGTGTTGATATTGAGATTGTGTTTTTGATGATCTTCATTTGATGTTTTTTTGTGTTGGGGAGACTTTTGGAAGTGGATGTTAGATGTG
Organism: Tanacetum coccineum; assembly: GCA_026074375.1. NCBI lineage: Eukaryota > Viridiplantae > Streptophyta > Magnoliopsida > Asterales > Asteraceae > Tanacetum > Tanacetum coccineum. Next base: position 17,298 of record BQNB010108304.1, read on the forward strand.
TTTGACTAAGGAACTACTTAAGTGGTGGTTCGATCTATTTTAGGACGGATTGAGCTGGAATTGATTCGCGCGTTGCAGGGGCAATTTTTTTTTTTTTTTTCTCTGGGGTGTATTTTTTTTAAAGTGTGATTTTCTTGTTCATGAAGTTGGTCGTTTTCGTGTTATATGTATTTTTTCTTTTCGGATAGTCAGTTACATGGTCGTTCATTCTATAAAATTAATTTTGCTTATATAAGAAATATCATTATAAGAAAACGCCATTTAATCTGTTTTGGTCAATTTAACATGATCTGTCATGTAAAATATGAACGATCGTACGAGGTTCTCATTTTTAGTGCATATTTGGATTGGTAATGTTGATATATAGTTGATACTATGAGCTAAACAATCGGTGTTATGGTCTTTTCTAGCATAAAAACTATGATTTACCTTTATTATAAATATACACATTCACGGACAAATACGCAGTCGTTTTGACTGTGGGCTACCTGCTACAGTAACAGACTCCTATTTTGGGCCAGCCCGATTTTAGTTTTTTTTTTAAATTATTTTGTTTTTGTTTTTTTTTAATTTGTATGCACAAAGTAGGAGGGAAAAAAAATATTACAAAAGTTCCGATTTATTCAGATAAAAAAAATACCCGCGGAAACATCTTCGATACCTAATAACTTTAAAATAATCGATATAGTCACAAACGTACAACCCATTATATTAAAAAAAATCCCATATAACAAAAAAAACAACACTTTAAACATGAGGCCCAACACATAAGCCATATAAAAAAATTATTACTAAAAATATACACATTTGTCGACAAACTAGCATAAAATTCGCATAAAATGTGACCCAAAATCTGGTCCAAAGTAAAAAAAAAATACAAAACGGTCCCTCAACTTAACTATTTACGATTTTCTTACACAAAAAATCCCGTAAAAAATTAACAAAAAAAACACGTCAAGTTTTTATTGTTCATAACTTTTTTACATTAAGTAAAAAAAATACAAAACGGACCATCAACTTTTAACTATTTACGACTTTCTTACACAAAAAATCCCGTAAAAAAATTAACAAAAAAAACCCATCAAGTTTTTATTGTTCACAACTTTTTTACATTCATCGACAAAAAAAAAGATATCTAACCGTCCCAAAAAAAGAAAATATTCGGGAAAAAATTAACCCGTCCCAACGCAAAAAAAAAATTCCTGAATCGTACAAAAAATGGAAATATCTGAGAAAAAATTATCCAAAAAAAAATAGCCCAAAAATAGCCTAAAATCTGGCCCAAAGTAAAAAAAATACAAAACGGACCCTCACCTTTTAACTATTTACGATTTTCTTACACAAAAATTCCCGTAAAAAAATTTACAAAACCGTCCCAAAAAAAGAAAATATTAGCCCGTCCCAACGCAAATTTTTTTTCCCCGAATCATACAAAAAAAGAAAATATTAAAAATTAGCCCCGCATAACGCATCGCCAAAAAAAACCCCCCCGAAATGTAAAAAAAATTATTCGGGAAAAAATTAGCCCCGCCGCAACGCGCGGGTTCATTTGCTTGTTTATTTACATAAACTTCATTTTCATAGCATAAAATTATAACGATCGAATACGAGTAGGCCCATGTGGCATATGGTTCGATAAAAGGTTGACGATATAGGCTTTCTTTTGAGCTTGCCGAATATGACTTTTTGGGCTCCTATATATACTATACGGACAAAGAACACAGGCTAAAAGTGAGCCCAAGGTAAAAACAACATAGGAGTGTGTCGTATTTGTGATGATCTTTAGTATATATACTAATTTTTATAAACCTTTTAACTCAGTGTTTTAAAACTCGGGTTGACTCATGCGGTTGAATCGGCTGATTGATCGGAATCCGGTTTTAAGCAAAAAACTCGATTAAATTTCCGGTTAGACGAGTTGAACCGTGACCCGATGGTTTAACCGAATCAATTAAAAAACCTATTTTTAAAACATTGCTTTTAAGTCATACTTGTCGGCCATCCTCTGAAGAGAAGATTTCTTAGAAAAGTTTTATACCAGTATTGGGCATTGTTATTTCATCCCGTTCACTTAACAAGTACTAGTAAAAGAAAAAGAAAGCTTTTATGAAATAAGTTCTAATTCAATTACTTCATTCGTCCCAAATTTATAGTCTATGTTTTTTTTATGTTCAATTTTATTGTCTACAACTAAAACTAAATAGGGAAGTTTGATCATGATTACCACATTACATTTGCTTGAAATTATTATTACAAACTTTAAATAAGACTTTAATTAATTAGCTAATGGTAACATTGTCATTTTTCTAAAAATAAGAAAAAGAAAACAGTAATAAATGCACTTTTCTTAAACTGTGTGTTTTTTGTCGGGGGACAATAATTTTGTGATGAAAGGAGTAATAGATATAATAATTATCAGTACTCATTTTTTCTCAACAAAAAATTTCACCAACCCGAAAAATACTATACGGAAATAGTTCTTTGGTTATTGTTTTTTTTAGGTAAAGGGTTTCCTCGGTAAAAAATATTAGACAAAAAAAACGTTGAAGTACAAAGGATGTAAGTAAGGTCCTACATAACAACTCCTTACCAGGCAGAACAAGAACGCACCATTGCCAAAACCAAAAAACTAGGGCTGTAAACGAACCGGACGAACATGAACAGAGCCTTGTTCATGTTCGTTCATTTAATTTTAGCCGGACAAATAAACGAACATGATCATTTAAACGAACAAATTTTCTTGTTCATGTTCGTTTTTTAAGAAATATGGTTGTTCATGTTCGTTTATGTTCGTTTATGTTCGTTCATTAAGATATTAAACGAACATAAACGAACGATCATACACAATCGAAGGTAAATAAACATAAAATTTACAAATATATACACAATATTGTGCTTTATTAGTGTTGGTTTGTTTATGTAAAGCAATATTAAAACTATATAAAAAAAAGATGCGATAGATGAACATAAACATATATATGAACATAAACGAACGAATAACCGAACGTTCACGAACATAAATAAACGGACAAGACTTTTGTTCTTGTTCGTTCATTTAACTAAACGAACGTACAATGTTGTTCATGTTCGTTCATTTAATAAATAAACGAACATAAACGAACTTTTTACCGAACGGTTCATGAAATGTTCACTGAACGTTCAGTTCGTTTACAACTCTACAAAAAACATAAGATTGACATGCCAATCTCATGAACCAACTACCTCTATGCAAACACGACACAACCTATGAAGCAAAAAATAAATTGACTCACAAGAAATGCCAATAACCATACGACAATCCATAAACTTTTCTTGCTATAGGCATTCTCATGCTCCACTTCCTCGATATCCTCCTTATCAAAGCAGTGAACCTTTGTTTCAAATAGAAGGCTACATTTCTGTTAGGAGAGTTCACTTTTCTACCCGACCAAATACCAGTTTTCCCAGGAGTCTTCTTTGGAGGAGCCTCCACCTTCTTCCGCGCATCGTCAACCTCTCCATCCATAGGTTCTATAGACAGATCCTTCTCGACAAACACCTCTTCAACTTCCTCGATATCGCTGTCAATAATAGAGCTAGCTAATTCACTAGTAACCGTCCCTTTGTCATCATCAGATTTAAAAACATTGTCTTCTTTAGATAAGGCATCAAAAGAATTCTTTAATAAGAGAAAGGTTGAGCTCTTGTTCATCAGCCATTTTCTTTCTAATACGATTAGGTAACAGATCAGTAGTAACCTTATTGGTATTCAGTTGCGAGGTTGACGCATCACCGTTCCTATTAGCGGGTCTACTAATAGGACGATTAATAAAACTAGGCTTTGGTTTAGTTAACCGACACCCCTTTAATATGTTTAGGCTTAGACGATTGTTTACCTTTTTTACGTGTAACCTCCACAAACCCGTCATCATAAGCCTTAGTAGACTCAGCTGCCCTCACGGCCTTAGGGCCACACTCATCACTATGATCAAATATTTTACACGAACCACACCAAGGGGGTTACCACTCATATTCCACATCAATTTTTTTCATAGTGTGTCCCATCCCGTTAGGAAAAGGTATAGCCAAAATAAGAGAATCAATGAGCATGTTTTCAACTGATACCTCAATAAATGCCCTTGCATACGTGTTACGACCCCAAGACTTTACACACATATTACTTATATATGCATCTAGCATTATGGGACGTCTCAGCTTCGTAGAAATCAGGCTGAGACCTGTTTCAGAATAGACAACATAAGTACATTATGCATTTTTACCCAAACAAGAGTCGTTTTGATTTCATCATTTTTTAGCCTTGCATTAGGCGTCCAAATGTTTAATAATAAGGACCAAACGAATAAGCTATGGACCATTTTCTAGAACTTGTTCCATATCTTTCCTAGACGAGAATTGAAAGAAGAAAAAACCGTTATGAAGCATAACCCGTTCAATATCGTACTTAGCCCCAAGTGTTCTTAATGTAATTCTCGACAATGGGAAAAGCGAGCCTCTTGCCAATAAAATATCCATATAGCGTGTTTGCAAAACGATTGCTGATTTCATTAACCGAATCCAAAGGAATGACAAGATCATCGCCTTGACCAACTTCATTATTATGTAAAGAACGAATGGTTACCTTAGGAGTGCTGATTTTGTCATTAAGGATTAATGCATACGAAGATGATGATTACCCCCATTACCAGAATTACCATCAATGTTTTTTACTTTTAAAGCAATGTTACTCAGCAATGATCCAGAATCCTTGCCTCTCACACCCACGAACCAGATATAATGACTGATATTTTAACAAAAATGTACGAAAAAAGTCTCTTCTGTTTATCTGTCACTACAAAAGCGATCCGTGAAAATTTACGTAAATAGTTCATTTGTTTTACCCACTGTTAAAACACCCGTCCTTAACAAACACTTTCGTTTAACATAAATTAATGTAAAAAGTGTACGTTGTCAAAGACCGGAGGTTTCCATGCCGATTTATATATTTGAGGAGTTTTATTTTATAAAATGTAGATGGTACATTTTACATGAACCGTTTACCGTCTGAATTAAAGATATCCATAACATAACAAGATGAATGAAATGGGCTACCAACTCATAGACTGAAGCATGCAAATTATTAAAAATAGGCTATTAAGCCCAAGGTCATGTACTAAGAGAACGGGCCTAGCTCAAGGCCCTCAAGCCGTTTTATACATGAAGATGAAACTATGAAAGTAGTTAATATACACTTTTATTTGGACATCTTGTTTGGGCTACTGGATTTATGTTTTTAATTTCCTGGCGTGGATATTGGCAGGAATTGATTGAAACTTTAGCATGGGCTCATGAACGCACACCTTTGGCCAATTTGATTCGTTGGAAAGAGAAACAGGTGGCACTTTCCATTGTACAAGCAAGATTGCTTGGATTAGCCCATTTTTCTGTAGGTTATATATTGACTTATGCGGTTTGTCTTGCCTCTATCTTCCCGGGACTCCTGCGGGCTAGAGAGATGGAAGTACAGGAAAACCGGTTCATGAACCGAACCGGGAAAAAAAACCAAAATCGGTTTTTTGAAACTGGTTTCCCTCAAACCGAACCGGTTTAAAAAAAATCGACCGGATCGGGTTGTAAACCGGTTAAAACCGGTTTTTAACCGAACCGGTTGCATAAAAACCGGTTGACTAACCGAACCGATTTTGTA
>BQNB010108305.1:0-22980 GCA_026074375.1 Tanacetum coccineum
GAATTATACAACGTCCTCGTTGTATAGATAAAACATTAAAAATAGGAATTTAAAAGAATTAGAATGAGAAACTCCCCTGATATTTTTCTCGATAGATTTTCCATGTAGATTTATGAGTAAGAACGTGTGTTGAACAGCCGTCTTGAGATTTCAAGACTCTAACACTTTTAGATTTCCAGATTGTAGATACTTCACCAACATTGTCAATTACTTTGCAGCGAGGTCCTGTGTAAAATATAGGAAAAACATGCAAAATCCTATCTTGGGTATCTACGGTTAATTAAATAAGCTAAATAAACTGTACCGGAAACCAATACGCCGTATCCATAAACTGGAATACTCCGTATAGAGACCTGTAAAAAAGTATCTAAATACGGGTCAGTCTGTTGAATACGCTGTATCATGTGCATGAATACGCCGTATTGACAAAACTGACAAAAATGTTTTAAAGTGCATAAAAATAAAGGACTAATAACGTCCAAACATTCAATACGCCGTATGGTATGGAGCGGCTTCCCCGGCAACGGCGCCAAAAACTTGATGTGTCGCTGTGTGGTGTTAATTTTATGATTTCAAGTTTTAAATTTATATTTTGCCGACTTAACCAAAAACAACACTTTAACGGGCAGTGTACCCGGTCAGATGGGAGTTTTGTGGTAAGTAGGGTGTCGATCACTAAGAGCGAGAAACAATCATTCAATTTATTAATATTTTGGTTGTCTAAACTAAATTAATTCTATTCTATGTTAAACCTATGATAAACCTATGTTAATCCTAAATCTAACGGATAAGAAGGTTTTCAGCCTGAGAGACTGGCACGGGTTTTGTGGTGACTAAAATCAACTTAAGACACTAAAACACACACAAGCAAATTAACAGGAGATAAAAGAGCGGTCTAGCCAAATATAAGAAAACTGTATTAACCATTATTAAATCAGTCAGAACATTGGTTTGTTTATTTAATGCAATGATTACTTATCTCGAGGCGGTATATTATTCTTAAGACTTAGGTGGTACTTCTTCCTAACACCTAGATACGAAGAATTCTGTCACAATTAAACGTATCCGCATAAAGCATCTTTATTTGCTGATTATAATCTATCCTAGGGATAAAGCAATGGTGATCTTGTTAAACCCTAGCTCATAGAGACTTTACCCACTTACTACTTAAAGGAATTCATACACTAGTAGTCCAATAACTAAGTCTTTACCAATTAATTGAGAACGTACTCGTTGATCCCTGGGGTCACCTGCTGGTCCAACTAAGCTCACAATCTAAGGGCAAAGATAGGTCGTTATTTGTGATCCTATTGGTCTAGATGTATAAATCCCTATATGGAGAGCCATCCCGGCATCTAGATTACTTGGTGTGTATCACTAGATCCAGTTGAATGATAGGTCGCATACAAAAGCACGTAAACAAGTATAAACTGATAAACATAAACAAGCAATTAACGATAAATTAAGCAATCGAGAAAAACAAAGCAAACATTCAGATCTTCATAATAATGGCTAATACCCGAAGGTATTAGCCTTTAAATGTCATAATCAATACAAGAGTAATAATTTAGCCAAGGTAAACTAACCGAGTTAACGAATGATACAAAAAACTGAACGATTACAAGAGTATAGGAGATTACAAGTTGTTTCCTATGGAATTATATACGTTGCAAGACCTCTTCTGCTCTTCTTCTCCTCTGAAAATCGACTTTTATGGTTTAGGTATCGAAAATATGATTTAGCACACTTAAAACTCGTTTTTGAGTTTTCTATTTATAAGGTCTGGAAAAAGGTCAATACGGCGTATCAAAAGGCTTCGATACGGTGTATTAGGGGTTTCTTGGAGTAGAGACCACGTTCGATATCTTTCAGAATATTTTATTTCCATAGCTTGAATACGACGTATTGGTCTTGTTTCTTTCGTGGTCTTTTATGAAGTGCAGGCACAGATACGCCGTATCTTCCTTGATGGATACGGGGTATTGGATGTTAGAACAATAATCTTTAAATGTCATCGTTTAAGCTCCAGAATGTGTGCCTTTTCGTTAATCTTCACCAAGTACTCCATAATTACTGCATTTCTCAAATACAAACGATTAAGTAACAATTCTTTGCAATAATTATATAAAATGGGTTATTTTCGTGGGATAAATAATGCTATTAAAGTGATGTTATTTGATGTCATCAACTCTATCTTCCAATCAATTTCTCTTAAGTTGTGGTCTGCTAACACTAGTAGTGAGAATTACTCTTGTATAGAAAGACACGCGTTTGTTAGTTTTCCTAATGTCTTGAGGCAACTGTGGTGTTCTAGTTTGATTAAGCTTTGTTTGCACTTTATACATTCCTGGAGCAATCACATTTGTGTTCTTTAAAATTGACTTCACATTCTGAGGCAAAATGTGTGCAGTGGCTGGTTTTAAAAAATCCTTTGACATATCATTTTTAGTAATCGACTTTGACTTTGAAAAATCTTTATTTTTAAAAGAATCCAAAAAAATTGTCGGTTTACCTAAAACAGAGGACCTTTGATCTCTAAAAGCATTCGGTTGATGAATGACTGATGGTTTTTCAAACTTAGTTTCCACATATTTTCCTTTCATCTTTTTAATGAGTTTCTTCCACTCACATATTGCAATTCATTTGTCTTGTAATTAAGCTTTCAAGTCTTGAATTTCAAAATACTGTTCACGTTCTTTCATAAATACTTTTGACTGATTTTCTTTGAAAGCTTTGTCATTTTTTATCTGCTCTTGACATTGTTGTAAAGCATGTTCAAGATCGATAGCATGTTTGATTGATAGTTTTTATACACACTATATTATATTAATACATAAAAGTATAGAGAATAATTCCCAAAGTAGCCCTCTAGGAAAATTCTTGTACAAGAATATATAATAATAATAATATACGTATATTTACCGGGAAGTATGCTTTCCCGGGTCGTTTCCCCAACGACTTGTGAAATTGAAACCACGCCTTAGTTTGGATTATGATTTGAATGAGAGAAAAGATATTTTTGATTATCTATAACTACTAAATTAAAGCAACAATTAAAATAAGCAATTAATAAACTAAGATAATTAACGGGAAACAAAATAAAACGCGACAAATAAGCATAGTAAGTACAAGAATAATATTTTAAACAATAATACTAAATTTCTAAACAAAAAAAAGGACAAAAAAAATTTAAGGAACAAGAAAACAATATTTTTTTTGAATAATTTTTTTGAATTTATTATGAATTAAAAACTATTTTTGATCTAAATAAATCCTAAAAAATTAGCAAATTAAGTCCTAAAAATTAAGAAAAATATTTTTAAATCATGAGAAAGTTCTAAAAAAACATAAAAACTACAGAAAACTATTTTTAACTGATTTTAAAAATGAAAATTCCTATTTTTTTAAAAATTAAAAATAAAAGTCAAAATGAAAATTAAAATCTAAAAGGATGTAAAAATGATTTTTTGAATGTAAAACCTAAAAATTCAAATTTTATTTTTTTTTTATTAATATAATTGCTAAAAACTAATTTTTTGTAAATTTAAAAGTTATTTTCGTATTTTCTATCTTACAATTTTTCGAATATTAAATCCTAAAGAACAATATAAAAATAATCTACTGAATGGAAAAATCTCAAAAATTCAGGGAAAGTACTAAGCACTAGCAGGAACTAAGGAAAAATAAGAATTATCAAAAAGCTAGTTAAATAAGCCCTAAAATAAGTTTCGTAAGCTACGGCTTATAATGAAAAAGGAAAATTAAAATGTGTACAAGTATTAAATGGTGCAAGCTTTGGTTGGATGAGCTATTGAAGCAAAGTAGTAAAACGTGTGTGTTGTGTGCTTGAGGTCTTGGGTTCGAATCTGGCAAACCCCTTTTTACTTTTTTTTATTTTTCAAATTTAAAAGCTGGAACTTATTAAGGACACTATTCTAAGCACTTTTAATAAAAGGAGCTTAAGCTCAAACTCAAAAATAAGCTTTAAAAGAGCTTTTGAAAGTCTGTCTACAGTAAGTGGGCTTTTAAGCTCACTTTTGCTTGTTTTAACTAAAAGCTTTGCACACAGCTTAATTTAAGCTCAATTTAAAAACCAAAAGATGTTCTAAGCAGTTTATAATGTCTACAAGCTAGTTCTAATAAGTTTATTTGGCCACTAATACTCTACACTATCTGAATTTGAAGATCAAAGTGCTAAACTCAGGAAACAATTCAAAAAGCACAATTTTAAGAAAAGCTCAAATGCTAAATAAGCCAAGTCCTAAGCTGAGCTTATGAAAACTAATTAATCTAATCATAAGCCATAAATTCAAGCAAGAAAATAAGATACTACAACTTAAAATTCAAAATTTAAAAGACTAAATTATATGACTAATGTTTTTGGCTTTTTGGCTAATTTAGAATTTTAAGCTAAATTTCAACAAGCCAATTAAACTAAAACTATAAACAAGAACATAAATTATATTAAGCTATGTGAATACTATTAACTTACTAATTTTAAGACCCTAGATCCTAAAATTACTAGCCTAAATGCAATCAAAAAGGACAGCAGTAGTAACAAAGGTTACTACTGCATATGCAAATGTCAAAAGGGACTAGGAACAAATGCAGTAGACCAAGGGTGTCTCTACTGCATAAAATCCACTCAAAGAGTGTAACTAAACTTGATACCAACAAGTATCAAGCTCACAAGAGCTTGAGTTAAATTATAGCAATCAAAGTGCAAGGAGAAAGTTCCCCTGGTGCACAGACAACACAATAAGCCACAAAATCATCATAAGCTCAAACTAACTTGGCAAATTTATCCAAAACTTAAATCAAAATGATAAATTCTAACTAACCAAAGAGAAATCACCAAATTCCTTTGACTTTTGATGGTCAATTAGCACTAATCCAAACACCCCTTAATTACTATGACAGATTTCACAAAGCTTTGAAAATGAAATCTACTTATCTAAACCTTTATACCAGATATCAATGAGTTTTTAACAAGCTTAATAAACATGAATTCATAACCTAATAAGCCAAAATCTAAGATCTACTCTTATGCTATCTATTTTTTTGGTTTTTGAGATTTTTTAGACTAAGTGTAGGAAAACTAAGATATAAAATTATTAAGCTAAGCACAAATGAAAATGATGACTAATAAGCAAATAAGCAATCTACACTATTAAGCTAAAATTTAAGAACAAAGGAATTGAAAAGAAAACTTACTAATTGCTTCAGCTTAACAGACTCTTATAGGGCACTACAGTTTATGCACAGCTCTGGCTTATCCAAGGATAAGCCAGTAAAGTCCTTGTGAGCCCTTCCATGATTGGCTCACATTCCATAAGCTTTAAAAGTCCAAAGTAGTTAAGGTATTAACTGGTTTTAGGATTTAAGTAGTATTAAGACTGAATTAAGCTCTATCTAAGCTTAGAGACTTAGAAAGCTATTGAGAGCTTATAGGAGCTTATGAGTGAAAGTGACTTATGAATAAGAGCTTATGAATGAAAATAAGGATTTAAGACAGAAAAAGCTAAATTTTCATTGAAACATAAACACATGTTACTTTACTTGAAAAGAAATTTCAAAAGCAAAAAAGAATTACAATTAAATTTGCATAAGCTACACTATATTAAAGACTAGAAAATTAAAAGCGTATCATTTAACTCTTCCCCTTGTGTATGTGAAACAGTAGTTGTGTTAATTGAATAGCCCTTCTCTGAACCTTCTAGGTCTTCCTTGCTACCCACGCTCCTATCAATCAACACCATTCATATTCCTCCAATCATTGGAGGAATCTCATGACCGTTATCAAGTTCTATCCCCTACTATTGCCAAAGCTGGACAAAATTCCCTTTGATTTGAACATTGTACTTGTTTTGTGAGTGCCTCAAATTAAATCAATCATGTTTATTGGTAATAAAGAATTAACAATATTAGATAGAGTTTACAGGGTGTAAAGAGTATTTGGATAGTGGTAAGTTTGGAGAGTATCCGTTGTGCTTTCCTTTACATCACGTGGCATTCCTTTGCTAATATGAGTCCAGATGAGTGCCTTAAGATTTACAAATTTACCCTGCCAATCAGTAATAGTACCCTTGAATTAACCATTGTACCCTTCAATTTGGAAAACCCCTTTGATTTTGACTGGTGGGTAAGTTGGGACGATGAATGAATAGTACCCACCCTTTTGGCGCCAATTTTAACTGTCAAAAGGTAAAAAGAATTTAAACTTTGGATTTATGGCAAAACTAGTCCCTCTCTTTGGTTTATTAAAAGCCTAGTGTTAAATGACGTTTATCTTTGGCAGGAATGGTCCCTGTGGTTTAATAAAAGGGAAATTGGGCTTTAGGTTTTGGACCTTGGTTTGGTTAAAAGGTTTTTGGGCTATTGGTTTTGGATCCGGGTAAAAGGATAAGTTTAATGCCCATTAGGCTTTGGGACTAATTGTGCAGTTTTGGATTCTTGAGGGACAAAATGTGTAACTTTAGATTTTTTTGTCTTCTAGTGTTGACTTTGACTGTTTGACTTGAGTTGACCAAGGTTTGACCATTGGTCGACCTTTTGACTTTGGCTTTTTAATCCCCGATTTCTTTTGTTCTCTTCCGTTCCTCGTGTCCGTGTTTGCCCGTTTTTGACGGATTTACCTTGTGAATTATCTATTTCGTTATCCGAACCGTACCCACATCAAAACACAAAAACAATCATATCTTTGCCATTTTTTAGAATGTTTTTGTCATTTAGGGTTAATTTTGGTTTAACGATATTTATTTTTTTACACCTATCAAAATTCCCAAAACTAAACTAAACGATTTGCGTGTCCTCAACGCAATATTACAGTGCCATATAACCACATAACCTCGAAAACATCCTCCGAAACAAAACCTTTAAAAAGTAGCAAAAGAATTTGCGGGGGAAAGTTTCTAAGTCACAAGTTATAAAACACCCCGCTTCCCAAAGTTTCAAAACTTTTTGTTTTCCTCTTTTTAGATTTTTCTTAATAATAACTACCTAACCTACAACTTATTCATGTGTTACATACATGAAATAATTTTTTTTTTTTTTTTAAATTACCTTAGTGGTAACTTTAAGGATCATGGAACAAAAAGCATAATTAAGTGTCTAAAAGATAACTTCATCATTCCCGATTTTTTACTTTTCCCATACTAAGCTTAAAAATAAGATCACCGTTAAGTACAAGCTAAGATGCTAAGACTACTTATAATTACAACTTGTGAATTTCTCTTCCCGACATAACCCATATATTTAAATGTGTATGCTCAAATTAATTTAAATCATTAAATCCACATATTTAGATAGTTGAAATTCGACCAAGCTTTACACATGGGCCTTTTAGGCTAATTTTTGAATCACTTAGTAAGATCACAAATCAAAGCAAACAAAAACCTCCTTAGCTAAGACATCGTTGGTTCACTTGCCCCATAAATGACTTTCTTCTCTAGCATCCCACCGTCATCGGGTAAGTGCTAAGGTTTTTGAGACCCCATCCGGAGAATAATAAGCGAGACGCATGAACTTCCGATGAAAAAGCCTTGTAGACTTTTGTAAACGTTGGTTCAAAAGAATACTTTGGTTTTAGAAAAAGAAACTTTTACTATTTATTTTCTAACTTGCAACATTATCATTACTATTTACATTATTAGGCTAGGAACCAGTATCACTTTTCTTTCGACGACAACATCGGCAAGCTGCCGACAAGAGTCAATTGTATCTTTTAAAATGAAACCATCTCAAAAATATACATCCTCCCGATCCTTTCTTTCGATTACACAACTTTGGGAACGAACCGACAAATGTCCCATGTACTTTATTGCGATGTAGTTTGTATATTATTAATAACAACTAAGGATATATAACTTTCATCTTTTATTTTCATCACTATTTTTTTCTTTGCATCAATTTTTCTAATATAATTAAAACACATATTTTTAGTCAAATAGAAAATATATTTCATTTTAGAAAACAAAGTATAAAGCATTGAACTAAATTTCCTTATTTACAAATGATGTTGACTTCATCGATAAAGCTTTTTTCTCTAAATATGTTGATTAGACTTTTAAGAGTAAAACTCTAATTTGTAAAAATTAAAAAGAACACGTATAATTAATCATTTTAATAACTTCGGGGAAGAAAAACTACAAGTTATTCTTATAAACCTTTAAGTTTTCCAAATAAACCTTGTTTAGCATCCTAATTCGTAATCAACACTATAATTTCTTATTCTTTGCAATTTAAAATCTCTAATAAAGAAATTCGCAAATACTTAGCCTATATAAAATCCAACTCGGCATATTTAAAATCTACTTGAGATTAGCACAAGTCTTCATTTACTAATGATTTCAAGTCTAGCATGTTTAAAGTCTACATGAGACTAGCACAAACTGTCATCATTAATTGTTAAGGGAAAAAGCTAGAACTCAACACATTCGATCGGGTCGAAAATTACTTCTTATTCTCACCAACGGAAAACCTACATTCGTGTCTTTACACTTATTATTATTATTTTTTTATCATTTTTTAGAATATTTAACTAAATATCAAGACTGAAAAATTTAGAATTTTTGCTATTTTTTGGGGAAAACGGGTACGTGAGAACAAAACAATAAGCAAGCAACATCAAATCGATAGATTCCCTCCCCAAACTAAAACAAAACATTATCCTCAATGTTTAAGGTCGGGTCCTACGTAAATCTAAGCTGTTTATGAATTATGCAAAGATAAACGTAAATCGATAAGATGAAAGGATATCGGATCTCCCCAAACTAATTGCAAACAAAGGATAGGAAGCTCGAGTGAACCGGGACATAACACCGAACACGAGAGGCTTCAAAAATTGTTGGTTCAATCCTACAAAAATCACAACAAACAACAAACAACGAAAAACGGTAGAGGCTAGCCTCAACACATCACAACACATTATTGTTAGAAAATAGAAATAAAATAGAAATGGATAGGCATGGGGTGAACTCCCAAGAAGCGGCTTGTTTTTATTAACCGAGTCGCAAGCTCGACTCGATCCCTGAATTAATTTGTCCTTAGGGAGAGCAAATGTGGAAAACTTCCATTAAAAAGGCCACCGGCTTAAGATAAGAAATATGAAACGTGACGATGCCGGGGTCAAAAACAAAATTCTCACTCCTAAAGGAGAAAATAAAAGGTGAATCCTCGGGGTAGTTGAAATATGGAAGAAAAGTCCAAATGATAAATGTGAAGGAATCGACATCTTCAACATTTAAAGATAACACCGTTTCACTTAGGTAAAAATCTTCATTAGGCTTAACAAAATTATTTTCTATTATCAGCCAAAATGGCTTAAATCACATGCAAACACTCTGTGGTTCCGTAGAGGACGAGGAGATGACGGTTCTTTGAGAAATAAGAGAGTCCCAGAGGAAATGTTCTCTCTTAAATTCTTCTCCAATGTTACAAGATTTTAATCTTATGAAGTGTATGATAAACTATACTAGCCTTGGTTTGAATACTTTGTCCTCGTTTCCGAGAGAATTCAAGATAATACTAGCCGACAACTCCGCAGTGAAAGGCGAGTCGGAATCTAACAAAGGAGGTGGTAAAATACTTGATTCCGTGGAATCAAGTGCAACGGCTAAGTCCTTTTTTAAATCCTTTGGTTTGGAAAAATGATCATTAAACTCAATCGGATTATCAAAAGTGATTCTTATTGGCATAACTATGGTATCTTTTTCCTTAATTTCTTCAACTTCTTGAGGACGAGAAAGAGGTTTTGGTTATATTAATATGTAAAGGTAATTACCTAAAAGGATACAAATTATCATCTCCTATCGCAATGCGATTCATCTATCTAATCCCATACAAATCGGATCAACGAGAAAAATATCTACGTCTTCATGCAAACAAATCCTTGCCTCTCTGGAGTAATGAGGTATAGGAAGTAGGATTGCTACTTGAAACTTCAAGGGTGGGAGGGAGGTTAAGATCAGTTCCCGGTGGAATCGAATCACCTTCAAGATAAGCTTCAAATTCTTCCCAAATCAATTCACTTTCTTTCGGTGAAGTAAGTGTGAAGGAAGGAGAAGACTTAATCTCGACATGACATCCTATTCTTCTCTCAAAAAGAGGATTTACGTTGCTAATTTGAAGTTATCATTGAATTGCGAAAAGAGGAAATGAATAAATTCGAAAAGTTCTTCATGAATTATCCTTCATATGAAATTGAAACGTCATTACCAGGTGGTAATGAGTATAGTGAAAGTAAAGTTCATCGTGAAATACCTCGAAAGTAAGAATCAATACTAGTCTTCATCGGAGAAGAACTAGGAAAAGGAGCATCGGATGGAATAGTGGTACTGCCACTAAACGGATCGTCTTTTGAAAAATCAATGATAGAAATAGCATGAACAAATTTCTTTTTCCTCGTTTTTTCTCATATTTATTCGTCATAATAAACAAGGTCCTTCCTTTCCCTACCGTAAATGTTTAATGTTTCCTCATACAATCAATTAGAGCTTTTGCGATGCGAAAAAGGTCTACCTAAAAATAATAGCCTCTCGTTGTTTGGTAACAAAATTAACCACAACAAAATCCGCAAGAAAAGTGAAACCATCGACTCTAACTACAACATCCTCAGCTATACCCATCGGGTGCGTAATTGAACAATTAGCAAGTTTCGAGTGACATATTCGGGGTAGGCTTAAAGCATCCAAGCTAAGTGCTGCTAGATAAGGAATGAGGTAAAAGTGTTAATGCTAAGCTCCCGAATCAGCTATAGCACTAGTCCTAACAAGCTCTATGTAAAGCACAAGGAAAAAAATTTTCCCTGAGATCTTAGCGCTTCCCGTCGGAACTTTTGTTTAAGAATAATGGCAGAACATTCGGAATTCACAAGTTCCGTAATGGCGATCTCCCTCGAGCTCTCTTAGGTTATCCTTTAGTAAACCACTTAATCCATTTGTGTTGAATTTTGGCAGTTTATCGACGAGAGCATCTTTCAATCCAATCTCTAAAACGGAGTTGTTCGAAACATCTTCAAGAACATAACTATGTATGAGCACGTTGGTTTTATTCTTTCATCTCACACTTGCATCTCAACGTGATAAGGAAGTTTAATGTTGATACGACGTTGGTTTTGGAGAATTAGGCTCTTGAATTTCAATGTTAATGGTTTTCTTAGCTTTTGGTTTTTGGATTTTCCATGAGAAAATGGACTCTTCTTACCACCGAGGTAGGGACTTAGTGCGTTACTTTCTACGATATTGTTTTTTACACACCTCATTGTCCGTTGTTCACTGTTCGGGTTTTGTTCGGGAATTCCTATTGAGAATATAAACATCGAAATGGGTGAAGTAGAAAGAGGATCGAAGGTCCTTCACAATTTTTACCGCTCCTTAGTGAAATGCATTACAAGCTCCGCGAGGGTTAATTTACGGTTTTGACTTGGAAGAGTTCCTGAATTGCGAAGTAGAGGCGAATTGTTGAAATTATTACAAAGACATGTCAACAAACTCGTAACATGAATTATTCACATTGATTTTGCAAATTTTGTCCTTGAGTTTTTAACATTCTTATAATATGCATCGTTTGCCTGACGTAGTTACAAAATATTTCATTTTTGAAACACCTTGAATTTTGGAAGCGGTAGATTGGGAAAGGTTAAAGCCCTAGAAAAGCCGGGGGTTGTAATAGTAGGTGGTTGGTATGGTGGGGTTTGATAAAACGCACCTTGATTTGTTTTACGTTTTGGTTGAAATTTGCTCCACTGGTTTTTGATTTGAATTGAAATTTGTCTCCATTTGATTATCGGCTTTGATTTCCAAGATTGCTTTAAACATTTTGTTGATAAATCCAGGTGTTCTCATGTGATTAGCCAATTAGTAGATTTCTTTTGATCAAAGTTAGCCATTACGGCGGCGGTCTGTTTGGAATTGATGAATGTTATCATGAAAAACGGGAAATTCATTCCTTGTTAACGGAACAATTTTTAGAAATTATGGTTGAACCACATGTAAACACAAACATCCTCGACTGCTTTGATGGTACAGGAGTCGTAACATTAGCGATTTCACAATCATCTTTCTAATCGGCTCATTTCGAATATCCATTTTATCTTCCAAGAGAAGCGCGAGTAGTCTGAAATCAAAAGAATTAGAAGGTGTAGGAAGTAGAAAGAGGAGCATTCGTACTTCTCACACTTGGTTCAATTTCATGACTTCTTGAATAATCGAACCTAGATTTAACTCTCAATAATGGCTAAACCAATCAGAGGCATCTTATCTAATAAAATTTCCACCCGCGGCGGAATCTAAAGCATCGATTGATCATTGACAATCAAAAGATTGGTAGAACGTATCAAGTTGATGTAATTCCGAAAAAAACCATGATTGAGGGACATTGACGCAGAAGATATCCTTTGAAACGTTCCCCAATGCTTCTTTATAAAGTTTTTATTACGGATTTTTGGTAGAAAGTAGTGATTTCGTTTCGAAGGTAAGTTGTTTTCGAAGGTGGAAAGAATTGGTTTATGAATTTCGAGACAAGATCATCCCACGTTAGAATCGATCGAGGTGGTTCTTTATCTAGCCAAGTCTGTGCTTCACTTCGAGAGAGAAAGGAAAAATCAAAAGTTTAATGTTGTATTTGGAACTTCCGAATGTCTAAACGTAGAATGACTTTAGTTGACAAATCGAAGATGATTATGATGGGTGGGGGGGGGTGGGTCTTGTCTACCCTAAATTGATTACTACTTTGAATAAATTAATCAAAGTTTGTTTAAGATCAAAATTGTTTTCATTTATCGTGGAACAACAATTGCTCTTCGTATCCCTCGATGGAGCTTGTAGCATTGAACCAATGGTATGATTGTCGGCCATACTGTGAATCTTCAGGTCCCCACAATAACCCGTGTTTATTGTTTGTTTCGACGATTTTCGATACGAGCTTGAGAACGAGTGCGCAAGCACTAAAAATAGAGAAAAGAAATTAAAAAGAAAACAAAAATTACACTAATTTTTTTTTATTTTTTGAATTTTTTTTTAACAATCTATTTTAAACGGATACACGGAAGACAACTTAAACCAAATAATCGAATTACTTCACGGTAACTCTTAAAAATTGCTTCTTAAGATGAGCCGTACCTCGTAAATGACACAAATGGCAAGTTTTTTAATCTTTGGTTCGATTTGGGAACTTATTATGGATAATTCCTCAATTGAAGGTATTATATGTTGGTGTTCTTTTAGCAACTTTGTAGATTTTATTTCTTTTTTAAAAAAATTTATATTTTAGATTTTTTCTTTTTTTATTATTTTTATATGATAACTATACTAAAAAGAAAAAGAAAATATTTTTTACTTTTATATTTTTTAATTTTTTTGGATTTTTGAAATATTTAACAAAAATGAAACTTTTGAGGACGAAAGGATCTTCAAACCAAAATCAACAAACGTAAACGACGGAATCTTTAACACAAGTCCCCGGCAGCGGCGCCAAAAATTGATTGATAGTTTTTATACACACTATATTATATTAATACATAAAAGTATAGAGAATAATTCTCAAGTAGCCCTCGAAGAGAAAATTCGTGTACAAGAAATATATAATATAAAGAATTATGGAATCGTTATTTACCGGGAAGTATGCTTTCTCAAGTCGTTTCCCCAACGACTTGTGAAATTGAAACCACGCCTTAGTTTAGATTATGATTTAAATGAGAGAAAATATATTTTTGATTATTTATAACTACTAAATTAAAGCAACAATTAAAATAAGCAATTAAAAAGCAATTAATAAACTAAGATAATTAACGGGAACAAATAAAACGCGACAAATAAGCAAGTAAGACAAAATAAGATTTTAAAAATGCAAACTAAATTTCTAAACCTAAAATAGGACAAAAGAAAATTTAAGGAAAAAGAAAAAAAAATTTGATAATTTTTGAATTTATTATGAATTAAAAACTATTTTGATCTAATTAAATCCTAAAAAATAGCAAATTAAGTCATAAAAATTAAGAAAAATGATTTTTAAACTTAGAAAAGTCTAAAATAACATAAAAACTCAGAAAACTATTTTTAACTATTTTAAAAATTAAAATCCTATTTTTAAAATTAAAAATAAAAGCTCAAAAATGAAAATTAAAATCTAAAAGGTGTAAAAATGATTTTTCTGAATGTAAACCTAAAAGTATTTAATCTAATGCTAAAAACAATTTTTTTGTAATTTTAAAAGTTATTTTCGTATTTTCTATTAATTTTCGAATATTAAATCCTAAGAAAAATGATTAAAAATAATCTACTAAATGGAAAAATCTCAAAAATTTCAAGGAATTCACTTAAGCACTAGTCAGCAGAACTACCTTAGGAAAAATAAGAATTATCAAAAAGCTAGTTAAATAAGCCCTAAAATAAGTTCCATAAGCTACCGCTTATAATGAAAAAGGAAAATTAAAATGTGTACAAGTATTAAATGGTGCAAGCTTTGGTTGGATGAGCTATTGAAGCAAAGTGGTAAAACGTGTGTGTTGTGTGCTTGAGGTCTTGGGTTTGAATCTGGCAAACCCCTTTTTACTTTTTTTTTATTTTTCAAATTTAAAAGCTAGAACTTATTAAGGACACTATTCTAAGCACTTTTAATAAAAGGAGCTTAAGCTCAAACTCAAAAATAAGCTCTAAAAGAGCTTTTGAAAGTCTGTCTACAGTAAGTGGGCTTTTAAGCTCACTTTTGCTTGTTTTAACTAAAAGCTTTGCACACAGCTTAATTTAAGCTCAATTTAAAAACCAAAAGATGTTCTAAGCAGCTTATAATGTCTACAAGCTAGTTCTAATAAGCTTATTTGGCCACTAACACTCTACACTATCTGAATTTGAAGATCTAAGTGCTAAACTCAGGAAACAATTCAAAAAGCACAATTTTAAGAAAAGCTCAAATGCTAAATAAGCCAAGTCCTAAGCTGAGCTTATGAAAACTAATTAATCTAATCATAAGCCATAAATTCAAGCAAGAAAATAAGATACTACAACTTAAAATTCAAAATTTTATAAGACTATGCAGCACAAAAAGACATGTCACCAAAAATTATAGACTACAGTTTTTGGCTTTTGGCTTAATTTTTTATGAATTTTAAGCAATTTTCATCTAAGCAATTAAACTAGAAACTATTAAGCAAGACCTAAATTATATTAAGCTATGTGAATACTATTAACCTACTGATTTTAAGACCCTAGATCCTAAAATTACTAGCCTAAATGCAATCAAAAAGGACAGCAGTAGTAACAAAGGTTACTACTGGCAATATGCTAACATATGTCAAAAGGGCCTAGGAACAAATGCAGTTAGACCAAGGGGTTTCTCCACTGCAAAAAATTCCACTCAAAGAGTGTAACTAAACTTGAAAACCAACAAGTATCAAGCGCACAAGAGCTTGAGTTTAAATTATAGCAATCAAGTAGAAGGATAACGTTCCCCTGTTCACAGACGGACAACACAATAAGCAACAAAATCATCATAAGCTCGAAACTGAACTGAGGCACATTTTATCCAAAACTAATCAAAAATAATAATCTAACTACCATAGTGAAAGTCACCAAATTTCCTTTGAATTAAGATGGTCAATTTAGCACTAATACTCGAAACACCCTTAATTACTAAAGACCAGAATTCACAAAGCTTTGAAAATGAAATCTACTTATCTAAACCTTTATACCAGATATCAATGAGTTTTTAACAAGCTTAATAAACATGAATTCATAACCTAATAAGCCAAAATCTAAGATCTACTCTTATGCTATCTATTTTTTTGGTTTTTGAGATTTTTTAGACTAAGTATAAGGGAAAAACAAATAAATAATAAAATATATTAAGCTAAGAACAAATGAAAATGATGACTAATAAGCAAATAAGCAATCTACACTATTAAGCTGAAATTTAAGAACAAAGGAATTGAAAAGAAAACTTACTAATTGCTTCAGCTTAACAGAAGCTTATAGGATCTATGAGCTTATCAACAACTCTGGCTTATCCAAGGATAAGCCAGTAAAGTCCTTGTGAGCCCTTCCATGATTGGCTCACCTTCCATAAGCTTTAAAAATCAAAAGTAGTTAAGGTATTAACTGATTTTAAGATTTAAGTAGTATTAAGACTGAATTAAGCTCTATTTAAGCTTAGAGACTTAGAGAGCTATTGAGAGCTTATAAGAGCTTATGTGTGAAAGTGACTTATGAATAAGAGCTTATGAATGAAAATAAGGATTTAAGACAGAAAAAGCTAAATTTCATTAATCATAAAAACTTGTTACATTACTTGAAAAGAAATTACAAAAGCTTAAAAGAAATTACAATTAATTTTTGCTAAGCTACACTAGATTAAGCTAGAAATTAAAAGGCTGTCTATTTTTACCCCCTCCCCCCCCTGTGTGTGTGAAAAGTGTGTGCTATTTATAGCCCTTCTATGAACCTTTTAGGTCTTCCTTGCTACCTACGCTCCTATCAATCAACACCATTCATTCCTCCAATCATTAGAGAATCATCATGAGCCGTTGGATCAAGTTCTATCTCCCACGGATTGCCAAGCTGGCAATCCCTTGATGTGACATTTGTGCTTGTTGTGTGAGTGCCTCAAGAGTAAATCAATCATTCCTTTGTGCTTTCTTTATTCCACGTGGAGCATTCCTTTGTTAAGTGAGCCCCATGTATTGCCTTGAGATTACAAATTATATCCCTGCCAACATGTAGTATAACCGTCTTGAATTAACCATTGTAACCCTTCAATTTGGTAACCCCTTTGATTTTGACTGGTGGATAAGTTGGGACCGATGAATGAAAAAATACCTACCCTTTTGGCGCCCTTTTCTAACTGTCCAAAAGTACAAAAGAATTTAAACGAGATTGGGTTTAATGGCACAACGAAGTCCCTCTTTTTGGTTTATTAAAAGCCTAGTGTTAAATGACTTTTATCTTTGGCAGGAATGGTCCCTGTGGTTTAATAAAAGGGAAATTGGGCTTTAGGTTTTGGGCCTTGGTTTGGTTAAAAGGTTTTTGGGCTATTAGTTTTGGATCTGGGTAAAAGGATAAGTTTAAGGCCCATTAGGCTTTGGGACTAATTGTGCAGTTTTGGATTCATGAGGGACAAAATGTGTAACTTTGGATTTTTTGTCTTCTAGTGTTGACTTTGACTGTTTGACTTGAGTTGACCAAGGTTTGACCATTGGTCGACCTTTTGACTTTGGCTTTTTAATCCCCGATTTCTTTTGTTCTCTTCCGTTCCTCGTGTCCGTGTTTGCCCGTTTTTGATGGTTTTCTTGTGATTTTTTATCTTATCCGTACCTGCACATACAAAACACAAAAACAAGCATATCTTTGCCATTTTTAGTATATTTTTGGTCATTTAGGATTAATTTTGGTATTAACGAATATGTGTATTTTACACCTATCAATGTTGTTGAAGTGCTTCAAAACTCTTTGACGTTGTATTACTTTTTGAAAGCTCTTTTTCAAGATGTTCACATTTGACAACTTGGTCCACATAATCACATTGTAAATCAGTAAATTCATCGAGAGTAGTATACACACCAAGTATACCATTCATGTGATCAGCATAATAATATTCCCTGGAAAGTCGGTCGATTTCATTCAAAAACTGTGTTTTTTGAGTTTCCAGTTGAGATTTGAGAGAGTCTACTTCATGTTCAAGAGAATTAAAGCATCTCAAATCAGCAACCATTTCCTCTTTCAAACACAAGTGAAATTTTCTAAATCAGCATTGATTTTTCGAATTTGGGGACAAAAATTTCCTTCGATTGAATTTTGAATGAATGGATCTATGTGACCAAAATATGTTCTTTTAGCGATTGTTTGTTTACAGCGTTCCACTCCATCAAAAATTGTATCAACACTACTTTTAATTTTGAAAAGTTCTTTAGAGCTTTTACACTTTTGATCCCACGGAATGGATTCATCCATCTATTTTTCTAACAAAGTTGTTTGTTTATTAAAAGACTCTTTTAAATTTTCATTCTTGACAGCTATATGACTCATTGTGGAACGAACAAATCATAAAGATTATTCAAGTTTTTATAATCAAACGGTTTGATTAAATCACTTAATTTTGATCGACTTTCGTGGGCAAGATGAATCGTTTCGTCAGATTTAGGAGCTAGCATTAAAGCAAGATTATCATTATAGCATCCTATATCATATAGACGATCATTCGCTCTTGGAGCTTTCTTGAGGAACTCAGGTTTAACAAAACTCATTTTACAATTACGATTAAGCATATGCATTGTTTGAACTGACTGACCGGTTTTATATACAATATCATCCAAAACCTTGACTTTGTTTTCTAAAGCAATGACCTTTTCAATTTCTTTGTCTTCATGAGTTTTTTAAAACTTATTCTGAGCCTCTTTTTCTTGTGACATTATGGAGATGGTTTCTTGATGTGCAAAAAGCTCCTTTTATCATTTATCATTCGAGTATATTCATTAAATGACTTTTGAGATTCCATTTTGTATGACACCAAATCACCTTTAGCTTTTGCACAATTAATTTCCACCTTTGACGCATAATTTACATCATGATACCTATCAAGTTTAGCTTGGAACTTCTTAAGGTCTTTGAACATCAACTGATTAGTCTTTGACAGTTCATTGTTTGCTTCTTTGAAATGGTTATTTGATGATTCTAAACTTTATTTTTGGTTTTGAAATCCTCAATTTCACCTTTCAATTTATCAACTAAAGCCTTGTTTGATGATTCCAAAAATTTATTACGGTTTTTGCTGTCATCAATTTCACATTTTAGTTTATCAATTAAAGAAGCAAGCAAATCACGTTCTTTGGCAAGATCATCATCATCCTGGTCAACTGTTTCTCCGTTAGTACTCATATCTAATGAATCAATAGTGATGTTAGTATCACCTTGTTCCTCCAGATATGTGTCATTAACAGATTCAGGTTGCTCTAGATGTTCTCTGTCATTATCAAACACATTATAGTTATCATCATCATTTTGTACCTTTTGAAATGGCTCAGTATCAAATATGGGTCCAGAATTGTCAGCAGCATCTGGATTAACTTCTTGAATCTGTGCCATGTACATATAATGTGCTTCCAATTCTTGATCGTCAGGTTCATCATCAGTGTCATCCCTTTAGTCAGCTTGTTCTGTATTCAACTAAAATCCAGCTTCCTCTTGCTTACATAATAACATCTTATCCTTGTGATAAGCTTCATCCTTTGCCCGTTTCGGTTTTTAACATTCCCTTGCTACATGCCCATATTCCTTGTAATGATAACACTGAATCCCAGACTGCTTCACCATCTGTATACCTACATTCTCCCTAGCCCTAGCAACATTAAGTGTCCTTTGATTATCATACCCAGTACCTCTGTTGATTCTTGGAGAATTATCCTGGTTAGCTGTACTGGTGTTTGATGAAGTTTGGAGGTTGTTGTTGGTAGCTTGGTTTAAAAATGAGTTTTGCGATCCAATGCGCTAAAGGTCCCAAAGGCCATTGCGTGATGCGTGATGCGAATGCGAGCGCAATTTTGAATGCGATGCGTTTAATATTAAAAAAGTACGAAAAATATTTATACATTGTATATTTCACCAAGTACCAAGTAAATATAATAAGCTTACAAAATAAGTTACTAGCATATTGAATTTAGGCCAATAATCCATTTTTATAACAAATAATTTGAAAGCAAAGCTTGACATAAAACACTTAGCAAAACACAAGATACTATATTTTCATTATTGTGTTTCTTTTGGATGTCTTTTAATACGTTTTATCTTTAAAAGGCCATTAAACCCTTGATGAACACTTAGCTACTTTTCGAGGTAATTAGTCGAGGGGGATCGAGATTCTTAGTTTTCTTAAGTGTTTACTTATAGCATTGCGTGAGGACACGACAATTGTTTAGTATGGGGGATTTTGGTATGTGCTTAATTACACATACCATTTTCCATTAAAACCGGACTTAAAAGACCAAAAACGTACCAAAAATACATTGTATTTGTATGTTTTCACTTATATTGTGCAGGAAACGGATATCCGACAAAAGGACGAAAAACCAAGTCAAAAAGGGCAAAACCGAGCACGGAATGGAAAAGCGTGAGAAGTCAAAGTCAACCACGACAAAGTCAAAGTCAAAGACGGAGCCGAAAACGAAGAAATACTTAATGAGCCAACCCGTACCCATCTAATGGGCCAAAAAAGCCCATTAATCATTTATATTAAAGTCTTAATAAGCCTTATAACTTTAAAAAAAACCCAAAATCCTACTAGGCCCATCAAAAGCCCAAAACCCTTTACACTTAACTGTCATTAGTCCTTTAAGGACTAACGGTGAAATAAGACATATAACCTTGAGGGGCTGTTCCTGCCAACTCCCCCAAAGTTACAACATCACAAGGACCATCCCTGCAATAACTCTTATCACCTTAAGGGACTAAAGTTGCCAAACCACCAAACCTTTACCTGTGATATCAAATCACTATTTATCTCCCCCATTTTCCCGCCAACCCATTTTAGCACTATTCACCATCACTTTCCTCAAACCCCACCTTATAAACAACAATTGACACCTTGGCAATCCCTTTTAATCCTATTGGTCCATGATAAAAAGGCAAAGATTGAAGGGATGAGATCAAAAGACTTGGGCTCTACTCAATTTGGACGGCTTGGATGAGCTTATGAAGTCTTTCACACAACAAACACACCATTGTTCTGTCTCACAAAAGAAACACAAACGGGTTAAGACTCAAGACCCCAAGACTTATTTAGCTTAGTATATAAGTAGGACATTGTAAGCCCTTAGAGGCAGTGAGTTTTTATGTATATGTAGTTTTTTTTAACCTATAAAATTTTTAGCTTATTTTAGTCAATTTAACTTTCCTTGTAACCCTTTTTAATGTTTAATGAAAATTTGAAGTTTTAAGTTTACAGAAGTTGAGTTTTGAATTCCTATTTTTCTTATTGTGAAAAGCCTATCATAAGCTGTTTCAAGCTCTTATAAAAACATATAAGCAACCTGTTTTAATTTAACTATAAAGATCTTAAGAAAATTCACAAAAAAATCCACCCTCAAATACCACAGCTTATATTTGGATGATAAGCCAGTTATGAAAGGGCTTATGGACATCACCAGCTTATCTTTGATAAGCTGGAATTGTAGGATAGCTTTTAAAGCTTAAAATTTCCCTGTTTAAGAAGGCCTTTGTAAGTTTCTAATTTTCAAATTTTAGCTTATCTACTGTTTATGTGCTTATCTTTGCTTATTATCTGCTTATTTATGTGTGTTTATGATGTTTAGTGCTGATTTTACTTAGGTTGTAGTTTTAAAATCATTTGTGCAAGATTTTCTTAAAAAACTGTCAAAATAGCTTAAAGAATAGCATAAGATGTTGTAGCTTATTTGAGTGCTTATTAGTTGTTTAAATCTACTTTATATTGCTTATTATAACTGTTAAATATCTGGTCTTTTCAAATTGTGGCTTAAATCACTTTAAAAATAGCATATGGATATTTAAAGGGGTGTTTAGGTTAAAGGTTAAAATAGGTCAGAATTGTAGTTTAACTGGGTTGGGACACCAAGTCATATTTAACTAGCTTAATTTAGTAGTTTTAATCTGATTTTAGAGGTGATCAAAGTTTAGAATTAAATTTTTTAGTTATTAGTCATCATAGTTTAAATATGTGTTGTTCTAGGTAGCTTAATCCATTCATAGGGTTATATTTTTGCTTGTTGAGTTTTTGTGATGTTTTTGAGTTGGTTTAAGTGTTAAAACAAGTTAGAACTAAGGTTCTAAAGCCTGCAAGTGTGGTTTATAGTTTTACCAATTCTGTTAAAATTTTAACTAAGTGTTGAAAAAAAAAGAAATAGCTTTTTCAATTGCTTTTTTTGGCAGATTCTTAATTTCAAAATGGTTTTTGATTGATGATATATCTTCTTTGAGGTTTAAATTTCATCTGTTTTGAGGTTTTATATCCATAAGGATCTGTTTGTTTGCTTATTTTTAAGCTTAAAAGTAAGGTTTTGTTAAGATTGAAAATGTTTTCTAAGTGTTATGTCTGTGTGAACTAGCTTTTTCATTAAGCCTTTTGAGGGCTTATTTGAATTCTTATAGCTTTTTGGATAAGCTTTAAGGGCATATAAGCCCTTAAGCCATAAGGATCCTTTTTCTAGCTTAACAATAAGCTAGAAAAGTATCCCTATGGCTGTTTGGTTAACAGGATTACCCAAGAGCTTAATTGCTTATTTGAGCCTCTCAGCTTATTGCATTTGCTTAATTTAGGTTTAGTTCTGCTTATTAGGTGTAGCTTATAGCCTGTCTTAGCTTATTTCCCCTTTTTAGTTGCTTATTGTGTTTAAAAAGATCAAAAAGTTAAGTCTTAGCCTTTTAGTGTAGATTAAGCAATCTGTCAACTTTGACAGCTTATTTTAGTGCTTATTTGTGGTTTATAGAAAAAGTGTTTTCACAAAAGTTGTAGGTTTACAGCTTATTTATAAGTTGTGAAAAAAGTTTAAAAAAAAGCAAAAAGCGGAAGGTGGAAGTCCAAGGTGAGCAGGGCTCGAACCCTGGACCTCACACCCTCAACCCTTATAACACACACACTCTACCGCTGCGCCCTTGGGACTTTTTCGTTATAGTCCCAAGTGGTTTGGTATTTAAGGGCATTTTAGCCTTTAAGCCATTCAGCCCTTTTGGGCTTATTTACGGCTTATTTATAAGTTGTTTGTCCAAGCTTTTATTTTTCTTGCAATCTTCATGACTTAAAGTATTTTCTTGCATTTTTTCAGAATTTTCCAATATCGTTTAGTATTTTTTATATTTAATTTTCATTAAAATCGTTTTTAATTCATAATAAATTATAAAAAGTCAAAAAAATCTAATTCTTTTTTAGAATTTTTTTTATCAGATAGAAGCTAGGAAAATTAGATTCTCTTTCGTAGGGTTAAAATTGCAAAATTTGATTTTTTAAAGAACGGGATTATATCCC